>ATSW01016143.1:0-11300 GCA_000444245.1 Botryllus schlosseri | reverse complement strand
TGAACTGATAAAATTGCTAATAAACCAATGATGATGATGAATGATGATGATGACGTGAACCGCGGGAACTATATATGATTAGGATGATGGATTGATCCTCTTAGAGCAGTGGTTCTTAAACTTTTTCGACCGCGAATTTAATTGGCATCTCGCGATCCAACCCTTAAACATCGAAATTATGTATATTTAATGTTAGTATGCTACGCTTTAACGGGCATGTATGAAATAAGTAGGAGCAGGCAATCACTTGTGCACAACGCAGTTTCATGAAACATGCGTGACTCACGCGATTTCAAATCAGGGTGCAATATTTTCAATTCAAACCGAATTTGTACGACGGGGCTCAGATTGCAAGGACGATACTTTTTCGCTACCGACCATTTCGACGGCCGGACATATCAATATCGAAGGTTTATGGATATTTAAGGCCCGCTTTACCCTGACCGAGTATTATCCGCTCCAGTTAGAGTTTTCCAGAGAAGCTAAAGACAAAGATCGGCACATTTTCATGATGAAGCCGTAACCACTTTTCTGCGTATCTCACTTATATTGGGTACGTTCAAGACCAGTGGTCGGGAACTTATGGCTCGCGGGCCATATATGGCTCTTTTGGGCATATAATATGTCTCTTCGCAAATTCTGTTTTTGTGCTTAGTTTATCACTATTGCAGTAACTTGTTATTAAATTTTCAGCACGACCAGTCTAATTATTCTTGTGGCAGTAAAACATGTCGTTGAGAGGTTAATACAGTGGCGTATTCAGGGTTAGAGGCTCGTACCCCCTTTTCAAATTCCTCAAATTCAATTTTCTGTGGAGCCGGCGATTAATATGACTCCGAATTCGATGTACCCGCCACGAAATCTTGGATTGCACGAGATACGTTGATTTATCAAAAAGACAAGAAGATATGGCGAGGCCTGTATCACAATGCAGTTTTCAAACACACATTGTCTTCCTGGTCTACGACGAGAAATAAACTGCCGCGGAAGTGGCATTAGAAATTCAAATCACAAACAACGCCATAGCTATCCACGTTATTGATTGATAACGCGTAGCTTTGTAGTCGCTGGTAAAACGTGTGGCGCAACGTCATGTTACCGCCGAATACTTTGAGAATTGAGAAGTCGAATCGGAATCAGTGCGACAATTACATTCTAATAATATCAGTTATTATAAGTCTAAGATATTTGCGATGAAATGCGCTGTCACAAGTATAAGGCGTGGCCCGGCCGTGCCTCACCTATGCCTTACCTCTCCTTGCACGTTTTATTTTCGAACAATAAATTGCTAAGTTGCGTGATTTTGGTAGTAAAATTGTTCAAAATCTAGTAGGCAGGTGAGGCACTGCCTCACTTGCCTCCCCTGACACCACGTCACTGACGTATCACACATTACAGTGGGTATATGAATACTGCTGTATAGTGACCATGTTTGGCTTCAGCTACGAATGCTATCATGGGTCCTCGCATTTAAGAATAGCATCAATACGAACGTACGATCTCGTATAACTGACAAAAGTCTCAAGTTTTGTAGGAAGCTTAACCTCAACAATTATCAACCAGACTACAAAGCCATTAATACCATGCCACACCAAAAACCCATTAACTGTAAAAAAAGCGCGTAAAAAGTAGATTTATACTGTTACAGTTGTCTACGTTTGTTGGAAATCTGAAGCTTTGAAAAATATCGTATGCTTCTCAGTGCAATACAATGAAAAATATATAACTTGCAAAAGACCTATGTAACTCAAGTTTCGCATACTCATTACTCAAAAGGTAACCAGAATGATTAGTAAGAGATTTTACAGAGAAAATACAGTGCAAACGACGAATCCTGTTTAGTGATTTCGAATTTTCGCTACCATGACGTCACGATTTTCAATTGTGACGTAGCAGTTGATTGAATATATGGCTCTTTGGGAGGTAAAATGGAAAATATAGGGTCAATATGGCTATTCGGACGAAAAAGGTTCCCTACCCCTGCCCAAGACTAGAACGTACAAACCATACGGGAGGTTGCGCGAGGATGATATTCGACAAATACCACATACCAGGGTTGTAACCAAGTCGCTAGGCTCCGAGTCACTAGTCAATTCACTTTTCTAGTTTTGACTCGAGTCTAGTCGAGTCATTTTCAATTCGCCATCGAGTCAAGTCCGAGTCCAAGTCAGCGAGCAGGGGGCCGAGTCCGAGTCATGGCATTATGACTCGAGTCCTGCAGTCCAAGTCATTGTGTTGACTGCAGTTTCCAGGTAAAGTCTTGTTAAACCCACTTTTTATAACTCTGTTTGGTGATATCGAATGGTTCGCATTTATAATATATATCTACTAATTTTCCTCACTTTGGCAGTTTGTGGTCGCATTTTCAAGTACAAGTACCAATAGGCGAAATACATTAGTGTGGTTACTTTATTTTTCTTCGAAATTACAATGAAATGTCTGTCTTGGCCACCTGAGTCCCGAGTCATATGACTTGGTTCGAGTCATGCACAATGACTCGATTCAAAGTCGAGTCATTTCCGTATTTTGAGAAAATGACTTGAGTCAAGTCAAATCAATAAAAATTCGTGACTCGAGTAGAGTCATTACAACCCTGCCACATACATATTAAAAGATCGCCCTGATGAGATCGCGATCCATACTGTGAGAGCCCCTGTCTTACAGTAAAAAGGTATACGCGAGAGAGAGATCAGATTTATTCTCGTCTACGCCGTCGAGATGCTTTGACGATGGAGATACGATACAACCTTTAGGCAAGGCTAGTCTGTCTCCATCCCCGAATGCTGTGCGCAGAGCGGGATAGCCGCGGATACCAGTTTTCGAGTCTTTGGTTTGACCAGGCCGGGGATTGAACCCACGACCCTCTACGCCAGTGGTTCTTAACCTTTTTTCTCCAGCGCCCCCTTTCAAAAATTATCGTGCTCTAGCGCCCCCACCCCATATTTTGAGTATAGTAA
The DNA here is from genome assembly GCA_000444245.1 of Botryllus schlosseri. Classification (NCBI taxonomy): domain Eukaryota; kingdom Metazoa; phylum Chordata; class Ascidiacea; order Stolidobranchia; family Styelidae; genus Botryllus; species Botryllus schlosseri. The sequence goes on along the minus strand of ATSW01016143.1, from coordinate 8,343 downwards.
TAAAGACAATGGGTAAGAGGCCGTAACAGCACTTCGTCAGTCCTCCTAAAAACTATTATCTATGGCACCCATAGTCTGGTGAACCAAACTTCTTGGGGCTTGCCCCCAAGAACCCCGTCACGTGATTTCGATAGTCAGCAAAGTTTGCGTGGCCCCTTGGGGCGCGCTGGAGGCAAGGTTAAGAACCACTGCTCTACGCTATCTCGTTCGGTGTACGTGTAGGCTACGTGTCATTGGTAAATCTGTACATAGCGTTATTAAAACATTTGAAAGTACCGTAGCGCAAAATACAGTTATTTTTTTTACTTGAAAACACTATCAATTGCGATATTTTTGGTACCTCGGCAAAATATTGCCCCTTTTACAGTTACGGTAGTCTGTCATTAACTCGTTATCCACGATTGCTCCATAACACATGTACAAAAATCTCTTGCTTATCAGCCAAACTTTATCTGATTTATATGAGTTAGACAGTGGCAGCAAGAGGCTGGTTATTGTAAGAGAAGAATTAGACTCGTCACAAATTACCTTTCATATTTTAAAGACTAACAATGTTCATTTGTCCATTGACGACGCAAGGAGTCATTATCGGAGTAGCTATGATTGAGTGACGCTAAGTAATATTCTGCAACAAACAATACGTTGATATCGCCGAATAGATTCCAATCTAGCCTCCTCGAACGTCAGTAAATGCGGGTAAGCATATTTCAATTCAAATTTCATTACAGTAACTATACACAACACATAGGCCTACGAACGATACACATTCGCGTGTAGTACCGGACCACCGGTACCGGTACTCCCGGCCTTTTTTCTGTATGGTTGAGCAGTCGAGCGTTTCAAACTACGGATGAATGAGTTCTGTCAAATATTTCGATCAAATAGACCGGATGTGTTTTGTGTTGTGTATCATTTATCGCGTATGCAATAATGCATATAAGTAGACGCGACATTATTCCTGACGCTGTGTAGTAAAAGTAATGACCTCGTTTTAGTCGTCATGAACATCCAACGTCGAAAGAGCAGGGCTTACAGATGGCAGGTACCGTACGGTACACCTAGTTTAGGGTTGCTAGACTTCCTGCACTTGCAGGGAAGATTGATGTTAGCTCTAATCTACTACGGTAATTACCGTAATATAAGATGTTATTAGCCGCCGATTACTACTGGTTCGTTCAATCACAGGCTTGTGGAATTACTATTGCATTACTGTGATTTGGCCAGGTCTGAGAGTTTCTAGTTTGAGAATTTGTTTGCATTCGATTAAGAACGTTACACAGTTCATACCGATATAGTGTAGTTTAGGCTATTAACTTCCCTTGAAAAACTGAAACTAGGTAGATCAACCAGACCAGAAGGTCACCCAGCGCAAGATACTGTCAACATTGCGTATTACGTCACCATCCCGTGCATCACTGATTAGCGAATTACAGTCTGATTGCGCTAAATGAGCTTACCGTACCTAAAAGCTAGCGTTTGCACCGGGGTCAGTTTTTTCCATGTCTCTGCTTTTTTCAAGAGTGGAAAGATACTCTATGAAATGTAGGCCGACACATGATAGCCTACCGTTTCTACTAAGCGTTGAATTTCGCACCAACATAATAAAACAGAAGCTTGTTTCTGTCTCCAAGGCGAAATTTTGAGATGAGATGTTCTCGTAATGATGTATGATTGTTTACATTTCTGGCCAACGTATATCGTTGCGGGTGCGGCTGTTTGCAAATAGTGACAGCTGCGCATCAAGTTAATTAGTTACTCGCTCATGAACGGGATATTTAGCACTGTTTTGGCGTGTTTGGTGCGTTGCATTTTTATAGTATGATTCAGTGCATTGACTCTGTGCTGAGAAAGTGAAACAATATCGTGCGGCCACTCTGGTGACTCTAACAGCCGACAAATGACTAGGATTGGTAAATTGAACCGTACAAACATTTTCTCACGCCGAAATATATTGTAAATTACACGCGGTGGTCTAGTTCAGTGGTTCTCAACCGCCGGTCCGTGACAGTACATTGCCGGCCAGCCAAATATATTAGCATTCCACATCTCAATTCCAATATGCGAGAAGTGGGGCTATTGTCCATTAATCAGAGAAGTAAAACATCAGATTTTAAATTGATTTCGAAGTTAGGAACGTATAATCTGCATCGTGCCGTAATAGACATAGGTCATAAGTACGTGGTGTACTTTGTGTGTGCGTCACACCGGTGCAACTGCTGTACTAAACTGTTTATAAATAGCCTATGCAGCCTGTTTCTGACAAGTTATATGTGAAGGCTTCGGAGACTTTTAAACAGACTTCTTTGATTTAAGCGAAACTTATCAGCATAATAGAGGCTCTAACAAACATCAAAGTAGAATTTCTATCAAAGGATACCGAACAATAACAATCAAGTTGGGCTACTGGTCTTCAACAGCCACGGTAACTGCGCGAGCTTCTTCTTGCATAAACTTCAATAGAGCTGCGTACAAATATCTAATATCGAAGGGTCGGCAGTAAATAAAGCTTCCAATATTACATTAGATACGCATACATTTTTCACAATGAAATGTAGGCTCAATTTTGAATTTTCAAGGTTCACCGGTCTAGTTTAAGAACCACCGGTCTAGTTGAAAATCATTGCAAAAAATTCAGCTTGAGGACCGGTCTTGACAGCAACAACCACTGGTACGGTAATAGTAACATATCGTGTTGCAATTTTTGCACGCGATATTTTCACCTCTTATCAATAGATCCTGTTAAGGCGTCCACGCTGTCTCAAATTATGGATTCCGAGCTGTTTCTGAGTGGTTTTCGTTGGACTCATGCTGTGATTATCGCAGCACACGACACATTTACTATGAAGTTACGGACCTCCGAAGTGGAAATGACATTTATGTGCAGTCGTGATCAACGAACACCATTGTTACAGATTGCAATGAAATAGATGGTCGAAAAATAACCAAATCGTCTTGATGTGATGTAGAACTACTATTATATTTTTGTGGTCGCATGAAAGGTGCCCGGCCCATTTGAACTTTCCAAATTATTCGTACTGCTATGACTTTATGATGAGCGGTATTCGAATACTCTTCTCGACTCAAAGCCACTCAGGTAGTCGATTCTGCCCAACACCCGCTGTTTATCCCCCGTAGTTTACTGGAGGCAGCAGTACCAGAGGAAATCAGACCGATTCAGTGTTTTCAGTGAGCGATATTGCATAATTTTCACCGGGTGCCTCTTTAGTCTATATATATATTTCCAGTATGCGAAGACGTAGATCGTTGTCGTTTTTCTGTTTGGTGGCGATATCAATCGCTGCGGTTTGGATTACGATACATCACCCGATGAAAGTCGACTGGGCCGTGAGTGAGTTTTCGACTGATTATTATAGTTGGAATGTTCGATAATGTTATTCTTTCCAGGTCCAACATTTCAAGCGCCATGCGACGAATGGGTGAGCTTCTCCCAGTTCATTTACAATTATATTCGCGCCACACGGCCAAATATTATCCCGTCTCCGGGCCTGCTGCTATTAGAGCTTACAACAGTGGTTCTTAACGTATACTATAACCTATGGCGAACCGTTACGCTAATCTGCAAGCCTTCAACGAACCCATAATTTCCGCCTCGTCACAAAAACGAAAATCCACCATATTAGCCTAGGCATCTAGTATATTATCGGTGCTATAATACTGGTGCAACATCAACTGTCGGATCAACGGAATCGACAGGAACCGCTATGTCCGAGTCAGCCTAGCTAGAGAGCTTCCTCCTGATTTGAATTAAATTCAGTGGTCACCAAGTTTGTCCCCTTTTTGTCATTAACCAGAAGAGTCGCCGACTAATAATTGCCGGCTTCTATGCGGCTACATCGGAGATTGAAGTCTGTTCTTGTCAGCATCTGTTGGCTGTCAATATTACCATGATTCATAGTCGGTTACGGGTTAAGTTCTGAAACAGCGTTTCTCTTGAGGCTGCGTACCGGGCATTAATGAGCTTCGTTTCATATATAATACCTAGGGATATCTAGAATCCAGCGGTATGTCACTCTTTTATGAAGCGGGCATGAAGAGTAGGTCACTTCAGCAGCGCAGAGGTGTAACTGTCGGCAATCACTGTTGGTAGTGTGTAAAGAATTGATTCCTAATGATCCTAATAGCCCAGCTTTTCACATGAATTTTCTTGGTTCCCACAGTTGGGAATAGCAACTGTGACGTGACCACGGTGGCAAGATGTACCTACGGCCTCTCAAACCATCTACCTATATAGCTGACATTCTATAGTTCACTCCGGATCGGAAACATGTATCTTAATCAAGACAAGATACTGAGCAAATACAACCAGATGTAACTAAATGATAATAATAAATGTCTTTCAATCAAGGCAAACCAGACACAGTACAACCAATCCACAGTAATGATGAGTGATAATAATGAATGTATGTTGATCAAGGCAAGATATACAGAGTAGGCAAGTTACGTAGCATACACGCACGTAGACACTCTTGCAATGAAGTAAATATTCTCTGCGAATAACAGCCGCATCTCAACATGAATCTGTTAACATTGCCAACATAACCGGATGCAAATAAGATGCTGTTAAGGCAAGTAAGTTGTCTCGGTGCATATTAGGATCGCCCTGAAAACGTAAGGAACCTATTTGCGCCTGCATACTGTAGTTTGCAGTTCGCAATTAGCCAAACGCGAAGCACAAGCAACATTATCTGTTGACCAGAGATTCCGAAACACCACGATATTCAGAACAACGATCTCACAGATTGTCTCAAGCTGGCGAAGATTCCCTGCTTCGAGACATGCGATTCGATCCAGTTGCACTCAAGTTTGCGAATGTCGATTGCGCGAGAATCGTGGACGGAGACGAAACAGAATGCCAGAGAGCTGCGATGATCAACGTTGAACTGATGCGGTCAAATGTGAGAATCATTATATCTATAACGCTCCTTGCGTTTTAGAGTTAAATTCCACAGTGGATAAAGTATCGAAGCTATCATTGAATAGTATATTCATTGTAAAATGAACCCGAATGTTTGGCTGACATTCGTCAAGGGTAATCGTCAGCAACTAGTAGAGAATTGAAATGACCATTGTATCAACAATCGTATCACCAATTATGACGTCAGCGGCATGGAATCTCGAATAATCGGGGCGAAGAGATCGCCCTTGACTTATCCTCTGAAGCTTCATACAGAACCGGCAAATGTCATGAATTCGGCCATTGGCAAACATTTGTTGGATAATTCTGTTTTTGCGAAAAATTATCGAGACCACAGACTTCGCGTCGCCGCGAGAGGCCGTCCACACTCTCATTTGTGTGCCTTGGGGTGGACTTGTACCAGAATACACAAACTAAGTTTGTATACCGCCGAAAAATAGTATATCGAGCTTAGCGAGCTCTTCGCCCCGATTATTATTCGAAATTTCACGCCGGCATGCAGCGTCCTATTTGGTGATACGATTGTTGAAATTCAATGTTAACAATTTTCTACTAGTGGTTGACGATTACCCCTGACGAGTGTCAGCCGAAAATATTCGGGTTCATTTCAACATGAATATACTATTCAGTTATAGTTTCGATGCTATTTTCCACGGTGGAAGCCTTGAAACCTCCATTGGTCGAAATAATACCAAATTATATTTAAAGTGATGACCAGGATATTCTTTACGGTCATTTTGTTGATGGTTCTCTGTACCATTTATGCGACCTCAAAGAATATAATGCCAGTTGTACATCACAGTAGAGAAGATTTGGTATTTTTCGACCATTACGATCAAGCGGGTTGCTGAAGACTAAGCAGATATGTTATTTCGACTAACGTGCGTCGCCATTTTCTACGTGTTTTGTATGCTGCGATACTACCAATTGAGATTTACAACCTCCATAGTGGAAAATACTATCGAAACCATAATTCTCGTCGTAACTCTCAGATCAGTCCGGTTCAGTTTATTGATAATAATTTATCTCAGTTGTGGCAAATCGCATACCATTTCAGTAAACTGGTAAAAATCATCTCTGACCACTCGATTCAGGTTCGAGTAATCGAATCGTTGTGTTGCCCGACTTGTATCTTATTGGGGCATTTCTTTTTTTTGCGATTGGACCTAAATTCATGCTTCTGTGAAATCCTACTTTGCAGTCCCCTGACATCCGCGCAATCAGAGAGAAAATCTTTTCCCCCGAAGAGAACTGGTCCGAAATAACGCGAAACTGCGAAAACTTCAGAAAAGTGAGAAAGTATTTCGCGCAACCGCTGAGCGAGGAGGAGAAAGCGTTTCCTATAGCTTACGTCATCACCATACATCAGTAAGTACGCTCACATGTGCTTACCGGGTCTCGTACAAAGTACAGACGTGGACTACTAGATAATTCTAATTGCCTGATTAGACTAATTAGAGCGAAATGCGGGTAATCAAATTATAATCTAATTTGTGAAATGATTTTACGATCTGAATTTCACCCTAATCTAATATCTGGTTTTCCTGAAAATGCTACAGGAAAACTGTTTACTGCGAAACGAGCCAAGTTTGGTGTGCAGATGTTTTCAATTCCCGCGCTCGCGAGAAAGAAAACTTTGATTTGATATAAACTCAACTTGATTTTAGATGTATTTCTTTCAAAGTCGGATTTCCAAGTTTTTGCGAATTCGGTCATTCTAGTTTTAATTTAATTTGAAGAAACTGTTTCGATATCATTCTAATTGTAATGTAATCAGGAAAAGCTGAACATTTTCTAGTATTCCAACTAAGCCTGAAAGCGCCGTTTGTCTGATTTACTCCCTACTGTAGGGTGTGCGATTTTCTTTAGCGTAAAAAGTGTGTATTCACACCCTGAACGGAATACACGAGAACAGATCCTACATCAGAATTATTTCAATTCCTTGTCAAAATAGAATAAGGCACACATCTCCATATATTTCGATAAGAATTGGTGCTTGACTTATTTACACCCGTTGGAATGGGCTTGAAAGCATAATGATGTACCTGAAGGTGCCGTTTACGTGATTTACACCCCGTGGCATGGTGAAAATCTGAAAAACACACCTATGTTCCACCCATTAAGTTACAGTGCAGCACACTCCCTACATAAGAATTGGTCCATTTGACATATTCATACCCAATGAAATGGGTGTTAAAGCTCGATATGGTACCTAAAAGTGCTGTTTACCTGATTTACACCCCACGCTATGGTGGAAATCAGATAAATGCACCTATCTTTCTCCCATGGATTTATGGTGTATGTTGGATTAGTGAAGTTCCTGTCTTTTGCAGCGACTTGCAATCTTTCGAACGACTTCTCCGGTCGACTTATCATCCGCAAAACCTTTATTGCGTTCATCCCGACTCGAAATCCGAAGAAAGATTCCATTCCGGCGTAAAAGCGATCGCTAATTGCTTCGACAACGTGTTCATAGCGTCCCATTTAGAGGACGTTCAATACACTCACATGTCCAGGGTCCAGGCCGATCTGAACTGCATGAAGGATTTGGTGAATAGGTGAGCCCAGGAGTTGATTTAATTTGTGGCCGTTTTACGAGATTTGTGCTAATTTTGGGTCTAGCGAACTTTCTTTTCCAAAAGCATTATAATCACCAATCAGCCTTCGCAGTGAACATGTCAAAGTTTAGGGTGTTTATAATTGGTTCAGGTTTATAGCATACTAGGATTTAGGGTTGTGGGTTAGGCTGTGTGTTATGGTATCGTAAAATTAGGTTTGGGTGTTGACCATCGGAAAACTGGGGTTGGGGTATTTGTAAAATTATAGTTGAGTATCGGGTTTATCGTAAAACTAGGGTTGAGGTTTGGTCAGGATTAGGGTATTTGTAAAAGTCGGGTTGGATATCCTAAGATTAGGGTTGGGGGTATGGGTAATGAATTCTCCTACGACACCCTAACTCTATACCAATTACATACGTCATATACATGTTGACATTTTCATGAGGAAAAAACTGATCTGCAATGGCGATGTTGTTGTGGATAAGAACGTACAGTACATTAGACCAGTGGTNCNCNGACCGGTGCCGGTCCGCGACGACATTTCTGCCGGTCCGCCAGGTATATTACAATTTTATACCTTAAATTTCAAGATTCAATGTTGAAGGCGACAAGTACAGATANGAGCTGACTCATTGCTAAACAGCGCAGTTTGCGCNTTCATTCGTTTTNGATTCCTTNGTTTTGNGCATGACCGTAACTTGGGCACCCCACACCGCCTAATTGGAGAGAGGCCGAGCTTGGAAAAGGCCCAAATTTATTTTGCAAATGAACATAAATCATAGCGTATTTATAGAAGAGAAGAATATTATTCGAGTTGGCGTGGTCGGTTAAATCCACGGCCTTCTGAGT
>ATSW01016142.1:0-17185 GCA_000444245.1 Botryllus schlosseri | reverse complement strand
CCCCCCCACCCGGCTGATAATAATTGTAACTAATCTTCTTCGTATCAAAAGTTATCGTCTTCTCTTCATGTCATTCTCCATATTCGCTGGATACCATCTAGTAGTCTCTATAAATCGTGGTAGACCCATTTTACTTTTCTATGACAAGAACGGGTTTCAGAGATATTGGGAACATGCTTTTCGTTAATTGGCAACACGCCTCTCTATTTGGCAGCGCGCTACACTCTGTAATACGAATTACGGGGACTCAATGGCTAGAGGTGATGTGCGATTTAAACGAACATGAAGAAAGGTGTGATTTCAAGTTTTTGATCGAGGGATTTTTTAATAAGACTTGCTGTACCCATGTATAATACGCACCCCCCCCATATTTTAGGGCAAAAAATCGGTAAAATGTAGCGCATTATACATGAAAAATTATGGTAGGCCTACTGCGAATATGGTATAGCATGAGTTGAAGACTTTACGGAATAACTGTTACCTTGAACATTTTTAGGAAGGTCATTAATAGCTTCTCGAAGTGCTTTGAGTGAAGAGTGAACTGGTCTGCGAGGTGATAGATGCCTGCGGTTTGTGGGAGGTTTCCTGACTGAAGGCTTTGCACTATGGGATTTTTGCGGCAAATTCAAGGTTGGCAAGGCTCCACCACGAAGAGATCGTTTCCACCAGCAGATATATGATTATGGTGTCCTTTTCAAAATGGTGATCACAGATGGCTGCACTGGAATAGGAAACAGTATTACACTCGCATGATTTTCACAATAATTCAAGCAGGATAGTAAATATCCAGAAATGAACGGACAGAACAAGATATTGTAGTATTGGCATACTGGAAACCGAAAATAAAAACAACTTGCAGCAGTGGAAGCGATATAGAATATGGTAACATAGAGGATAACATGTCGGCTACTTCCAATTATAAAGGTAGAGATAGTAATTATTATGAGACACAGCTGATACTACCAAGAAACAAGTCGAACTTACGTTTCTTTATGCAGTAGATGTTGGGTATTATCACCTTTGGACGGATCCCGCCAATGCTATATGAATTGGGTTAAAGCACGTCTGTGCCTCCGCTCTTCAACAGACCTTGCCAACTCTGGCCTATATATTGTGAAGATGGAGCGTTTTTCCTTAGATTTCCGCTGCCAGTGACATCCTGGTATTGCGCAGGTGTTTGCCATACTATGCGTTCAAGACTCAATAATTAACAAAATGCTTATTATACCAATCTGAAATTAGTCAAGTTCTCCAGGGGAAATCTAAAATAACTGAATAGTGCATTAAGTCACAAATTGAAGAGTGGTGCAAAATCTATTCAAATACTGGTATGCTTGCTGCATCACAGCACAGTGCGCAGAAGCTTGTTGACCGAGAGCTGACTACAAAGTGAAATTGATCTGGTTGTCGGCCTGGGGGGCACTCTGTTGAGTACGGGCACCTTGAAAAAATCTTCTTTTACTACTAGATTCAGATTCGAGTGGGTTTAGGAAGACTTTACCTGGAAACTGAGCAGTTGACACAATGACTTGGACTCGAGTCATAATACCATGACTCGGACTCGATCCTCTATTCGCTGACTTGGACTCGGAGTCACTACCTTCAAGTCACGAGTCATTGCACATTTTGACTCGAGTCAAGTCACTCGATTTTTGGAGGTGACTCGAGTCAAGTCAAGTCACGAGTCAAGTCACAATTCAAGTCAAGTTGTCTTGTCGAAGTATGAGGCATGATTACGTCATTGCAAGAAGTCGCTGTATCGGTCACATATACGTAGAACTATGCTAAATTACGTAAGTAATTGCATAGCCTCGGTTTATTGTTACCAGTCAAAATAGAGAATTGAGAAACGAATTGACAAGATGCAATACATCAGGGCCTACCCATTTACAAAATGACATGACGATACAATTCCTGCTTGCGCCAATGGTTCAGGACTATATAAACTATTCGAATTCAATTTCAATAACACAAGAGGTTTGGTTGACGTAAGAACAGAGAACAGAAAACATGAATGGACATGTTGCCATTCAATTATTTTACTCTAGTTTACGACAACGTAAGCTGCAAGCTTCGATCACTTCGTTTGCGGTCAATTTATTAGTGAGAGAACAATGGAGGCTCAGTATAAAGCACAATCATAAAATGATTGGTCGCTCTCACGGGTTACATCAGCGTTTTGCGAACAATCCAAACATGTGCAAGATACAGTGATTTTTATCGAAAATTTTGCTCCGAGTCACGAGCCAATCCACATTTCTGATGCGCCGAGTCCAGTCAAGTCAAGTCATTTTAGCAAAGTGACTCGAGTCAAGTCATGACTCGAGTCATCCCAACACTGCACTGGGGCATAGTTGACGTGTTTCATTACTTCTTTGAATATATACATCTTCGAGTACATATATGAGCAAGTGGTGTCCACTGTCCATTCTAATCACTTTACTTCGTTGAAGCACGGTTATTTAGTAATCTCTGGTAATAATTGGTACTACTTCAAGGATTGAAATCGCTGATACGTAGGCCTACCAGACCAAATAAAATAAATCATTGATCCGACTCATTCGAATTCAAATTAGCACTTTTTTCGCAACCCCCGAGAACGAAAATCTTGATGTAGAGTGGAGGTCTCAAACTCAAATGTGCTCGCGGGCCATTTCCTAGTTTTTGATGACGCCACGGGCCGCAGCATCAATAATCGGGATATTCAATGTATAGGTTCCAAATAGGACTCATTTGACGGGTCCTTGCAGACAGGCATTCCACAACCATCGTGGAAATGTGATTTACTATTGCATTATTCACGCTTGACACGAAATAAAATCACATTTTCAAATATTTGAATATTTTTTTGTTCCGGGCATACTTTTTCTAATTAATAAGTTATAAACATAATACGAGAGGATGCATCATGACATTGTAAAACTGTCAGGTTATAATAGTGCAACTAGTAGACCTTTGGCGTGCCGCTATGTTATGTAGTATATTTTAAAATATACTGAAGATTGATCTGATATCAGAGCATTTGAGCGGTGTAGCCTAACCCTGATTCTGTTCAAGTCTTGATAAATATAGGCTATTGGTATTGTCATTACCAAAGTCAAATTAAATCTGTCATTGCCAAAGTCAAATTAAATCAGTGTTAGATTTTGCCTTTGATTATTATTGGAACATATCAATAACATCTTGAATATAATAATTAATGAGCCACAGTAATAGCATTGCTTCTTAGCCTTTTTAGCGATCGTACCCCTTGTGCTTCCAGTGAGATTTCTCATAGAGCCTGTCCATTTTCAACACAATTTCTGATGGTACCTATAATAAAATCAGAGAGAGAGAGATATGATATTCTTTCTCGCCTGCACCATCGAGATGCTTTGGCGACGGAGTTGCGATACGGCCCCATGAGGTCATCTAGTCTGCGCCCCCGTTTTTTTCTCCTCCATGCTATCCGTGATTGCTGAGCGCCTAGCAGGATAGCTGCGGATACCATTTTTTGAGTCTTTGGTATGACCCGGCTGGGGATCGAAGCCACGACCTACCGCTCGAGAGGCCGGACGCATAACCATTACGCTATCTCGCTCGGAAAGCCCATTCACACCAGACTATTTTCCAGTTGAATAAATTTGCCAAGAAAATATTCCACAGCATATAGGCCTAATTCCAAAATGCATCTCACACACCCTGATGCGGTGCTTCGTACCCCGATGGGGTCTACGGACCCGGGTTAAGAACCCCTGGAATAGAAATGTCTAATCGGCGAATAATTCATTGGTGTTACAGATGTAGAGCGCAGTGCTACCCTACTCGCCTACGATAATAACATGGACAAAGATAACAAACAACACCCAGCATGTAATCAACTATACGTCACAGGGGTCCTAGAATGCCAATGGTTGCCATACTGACCTGATTGTATAGTTATATACCCTGAGCAGCGCAAGCTACGACCTTTTGATATATTACTATTCTCCATGAGTTTCATAGATTGTTGCGCCCGTAGGATTAACAGGTCACCGTTTCGATTCGCATGTCCTTGTCTGATTTTAACGTTTGATCCGACTCAACTCGAGTCATTTTTATATAATCACCCAGTCAATCCGAAACCCAGTAATTTGATGAGGAGGTCGCACCAAACCAAATCACAATTTCAAGTCACGAATCATCAACGGGTCATATTTTATCGGCATGAACTAGACATGTGACCTAATACCTGATATTCTATCGCATGGTATCTGATGGTAGTGAAACTAGTGATGTGATAGTGAAGTTTGTTCAGATTCCAGTGATTTTTGTAGTAGTTTTAAATTGAACTTTAAGCTCTTATATCTAAAAAAATATATGACACTTGAATATATTGTCGAATACTGGAAATTCCAAAATGCCGTCGCAGGCCGCACAAAATGCTCTCGCGGGCCGAGTTTTGAGACGTCTGATGTAGAGTTACAATTCGATCATCCTGCAGGAGCTTGTGAAGGCTATCGGCTATGGTCAACTTCTACTTGATGGGACTGGTAAGTTTCTCCGTGTCACATTGATGTGAATCAAGCAAAAAAAGGATTATTTTGAACTATTTTCTGCACAGATGAGGGAGAACCAGGGAATTATTGCAACAAATGCAACAGTAAAAAGCCAAATGCGATGATCACGGATTGGGTACAGAATTGCAAAGTTGATTTGTCCAGTATGATGATCCAAATATTTTATCGGTGACGGCTGTGACCGGCGGACACTCTAACTATAGAGACAATCGTCACGAAAGTGATAGCATCAAACCATTCGGATATCCGATAAATGATCAGGCTCATCAATACTGCTGGCATTTTCTGGGGCATCCCTAAAAGACGGAGAAGAGGAGGCTGCGGAGAACGGACCCTAAAACGCGGAGACGGCCAAAAATGCCGATTCCTAAAAGACGGAGATAGCTGAGAGCGGAGCTTTCGGTCATCGACCTTTATAGACACACGCATACGCAACTCTAAAACGTGTAGACGGCGGAACATATAAACTTTCGAGCTAAATAACAATTAAAAGGCAACATATCAAGCTGAGATCAGAATCTATGTAAGCGAATAGAATAACGGAAAAGTCAGCCATTCGAGTTCAAGGGATGACGAAGCAGACTGTTATAATATCCTGAAAGCGGAGTTCGGGGCGTAGCGAAATACATTTCGAAACAGCAGAGAATAACGGAGAAGTCAGCCATACGAGTTTCAGGCCAATTTGGAAGGATAGTAATCTATAGTTTAAGTGATTATGGCTAACAACTACCGGTACCCTCAACAGGGAATCCATGCCTGGACTACCTGAAAATGTTGGCCATGGTAGAATGATATCATCTCATGCCAACTGTGTACGTGTGAACCAGAGTGGAATCGGTGCCAACGGCAAGCAAGCATTTATAGCTAATCACGGTGTGAAATGCGCACAAAATTACAAACATATCTATTGCCATTCGAAAGCTTATCCCGATTTCACAACACCTAAGCCAAAAAGATTCCAGAAATTTGTTGCTGCCTGCCAGCAATACCAATATCACTCCTGACGTAGACAACAACGATATTCGATTCTATCTACTGAAGCAGCATGAAAATGTCGGACGTGAAGGTTTGTTCGTTATGGACAAAGACCTCGAGCTTGTAGTGTGTGTTTTCCCTACTCTGCGAGACGACAGCTACAGCGCTGTCAAAAGGCTATGATGTGTGGAAATGCCGGTCCCGTCTCAAGTGATTCTTTCAAAGACTCTATTGCGTGATGAAAAAATTTAGATCGCTCTCTCTTTAGCAATATTTAGCATGGATAAGAACGCCATCACTAAGTTCGATCCGATCAAGCTGTATGGTGAAATCCGAAAAAGGATAACGCAAAGAAAACGTGGAACAGAACAATGGTTGGACGAACCAGCTCTGGACGTGGACTTGTATGCGGGCAAGATTTCCAAGCAGTTGCCGAATGAGTGGCTGTCCGGTGACGTTTTGAACGACTACTTAAAACTAATAGTCCAGCGCTCAAATGAACGTGGCAACATCAGGGTCCGCGCCATGAGCTCTTATTTTTATGTGGATCTGCGTACGGACGGCTACGAATCCATTAAGCGGTGGACAAGGGATGTGGATAATTTTTCTAAGGACATTGTCCTATTTCCAATTCATCTTGAAGTGCATTGGACTCTTGCGGTCGCGGATTTCCACCTAAAAGAAATACACTACTATGATTCGATGTCGGGAACAAATTTCGACTGTTCAATGACTATTGGAGATTACTCGCACGAGGAACATCTTTCGAAAAAAGGCTCAGCATGTGATTTTTCGGAATGGGACCTGGAGTGCGTGACACCAGTTCCACGACAATTTAACTCCAACGATTGTGGAGTATTTGTGTGTGAATTCTCAGAATATATTTCACTTGATAAAAAATTAGACTTCACTAAAAATGATATGCCCTACTTCAGAAGGTCAATAGCTTATTAACTAAACCATAATAAATTGCTGAGATGATTTATAATATCATTGTAATGTCAGCTACTGAAAAAGTGACGTATAATGCAGTTTGTTTTTTCCAGAATCTGGTTGCTCGTTGTACAGTGTAAAATGGGGTTGTACGAAAAAACTTTTTTTCCGAATCTTTCTCCCTACTTGATTAAATCGTCAAGTTGCCTAAAAAACGATTCGCAACAAATTCAACTCAATTTCAACCAGTAGGGGCCGATTTCTTCCAAATAGAAATATCTGCCATTATTTTGATATTATGGTATCTAGGATGGCCAAATTCATAACTCCGACATGTCCAAAAATCGTGTTCAAGGCATATCTGCAGGTGCAGGGATACTTTTTCCACCCGTTTACATCTTGACAAGGGTCTATGGTAGGGTTTGGATATAGACATCGCCAGTTAACGAAAAAAGGTGTGACACGGATTAGCTGGAAATTAGTCGACTTCATTGAAACATAATTTCCAAATCAAGTAGGCTACATTTCAAACTGAAAAAAGTAACGACCACGAAAACGAAATGAACTGACAAGCAGGTAAAACAATGGTGAATATATTTCTCAAGTAATAGTTAATATATATATTCTTTGCCAGTCCAATGTATATTTCACAAAGTCCTAAGCTTGTGGCTGTATCATTTGCTCTTCAGCACTCTATGCTACTCTCTCAGGAAAATTAGGACTAACGGGCACGTTTTTTACTTTCAGTGGATACACAATCTCGTTGAGTTAATTATTAGTAGATGGAATCGGGTCATATACCGATGGGATGCTTGTGAATTATAACCCCCCCTCCCCCCCACCCGGCTGATAATAATCATGACTGATCTTCTTCCTATCAAAAGTTATCGCCCTCTCTTCATGTCATTCTCCATATTCGCTGGATACCATCTAGAAGTCTCTATATCGTGGTAGAACACGAGACCCATTTTATTTTTCTATGACAAGAACAGGTCTCAGAGATATTGGGAACACGCTTTTCGTTAATTGGCAACACGCGTCTCTATTGGGCAGCGCGCTACATTCTGTAATACGAATTACGGGGGCTCAAGGGCTAGAGATGATGCGCGATTTAAACAAACATCAAGAAAGGTGTGACTCCATTGTGTGATGCAAAAATGGAAAAATTCAGATCGCTCTCTCTTTAGCAATATTTAGCATGGATAAGAACGCCATCACTAAGTTCGATCGGATCAAGCTGTATGGGGAAATCCGAAAAAGGATAACACAAAGAAAACGTGGAACCGAACAATGGTTAGACGAACCAGCTCTGGACGTGGCCGTGTATACGGGCAAGATTTCCACGCTGTTACCGAATGAGTAGCTGTCCGGTGACGTTTTGAACGACTACTCAAAACTAATCGTCTAGCGCTCAAATGAACGTGGCAACATCAGGGTCCATGCCATGAGCTCTCATTCTTATGTGGATCAATGAGCTAGCATCCACGCCGCCGCCGTACGAACGGCGACAAAAGAGCCTATTGAAAGACCCGACGAAAGAAAGCACTCACAAGGAATGGAAATAACTAGAAAGGGCCTTGGCTTCAAAAAGATCAACACCGAAAAGAACTGTGACCATCACATCATCCAGGAAAACCAGGGCTGGCGACCATAATACATCAGCAAGAACTTTCTCCATCAATCTCTGAAACAGAGCTGGCGAATTTGCCAAACCCATGGGAAGTACAGTAAAGTGGTAATGGTTATGACCTGGAACACTGAAAGCTGTTTTGGGACGATCCTTAGGATCTACCGTGACTTGGAAAAAATCGCTTGCCAAGTCCAAACATGAAAACCACGAGGCGCCTTCCAACGAATCAAGAATATCTTCTATTCGAGGTAACGTGTCGCATCTTTGACCGTCACGTTATTCAGTTTTCTGTAATCCAGAACATTCTCCAGGAACTATCTTTTTTAGGAACCAGCATAATTGGTGCATTGAAAGGTGAATCAGACTCCTCTTTCACGTTGTGGTCTCAGCTTTTCCACTTCTTTAATAGCCAACTTGCGTTTCTCCCAACCCATGCGCCGAGGACGTACTTTGACAGGCTGCTCTGTGGTGAGAGTGATTCTATGCTGCGAAACTTGTGTCTGTCCGAGTTTCCCATCCGGCACAATGAAAACATTCTGGAATTTACTCAAGAGATCCCGCACCGCCGACTCCTGCTTTTCAGTTAGGTCCTGAACCCCATCTAACATGGAACTCAGATGACCCAGAAATTCGCCTGCTTGCGATTTCGATTCTTCACCTAAATAGGACTTCGCTTCACCCGGGGGCACCTCTTCATCTTCACTCNTCCTTATACTGNCAATGCCGGAAACTNTTCCATGTACATCNTGNAAGTTNTCNGCAGGGCANATCATGCCAACAAAAGTGCCAGANGGTATCTCAACCACACGATCTGAATCATTCACAACCAGAACTGNCACCNAGCATTCTGATGCGGTAACGAAAGCAGGACACACATACACTCCCGACTTATTCTGTGCCCNCGAAAAATCCCTGACCGGCTCAACTACAGCCGTAACTCCCTTCTAACCATAGGCGCCAAACCGGGGTATGCAAGGTATGCCAGGCATACCCAGACATTTTTTTAGGTATGCGGCATACCTAGAATTTTGTCTGGCATGAATCGGCATAAGCCCCGATTGTGTGATTTATAACGAATCGCAATGTATTTCCGTTTACGACATTACCTGCCGATTAGCGATATTTGTCTGTGCACAATGTAACGTGACGCGATCTCCCGCTGAGATCATCGCGAAATTATTTCATTTATTGCCGTGAGCTCGGCAATCATCGCTTGGGACGCTTGCCTGATTTATCGCGTCTCCAACAAGCCTAGTTTCACTCGCTTGAGCATTATGAAAAATGAAAAATCACATCAGCAGTAGGCCCGGTGCGAAATGTACCATCGCTGCCTGCACTATTGCATCTGCATTGGCGCACACGATATTATCGCTTGCCCACACAATCGCAACAGGCCTGGTACGAAAGATATCATCGCTGGGTAACTATTGCATCTAGAGCCGAGCATGCGTTGGCTCTGTCTGATCTCGCGATGGCTTGGTGACAATGCCGTTGGGTGTTTGCAGGTTAGCGATTGTAATTAAAGAGCTGAACTGAATGACATCGAATGTCCGTAACGTCCGTTGTTCGGCGCTGAACTTATTAGGTAGAACATTTGGCGTTTTCGATCCCAGATGAATAGGCTTACCAGGCACTGGTATTTCGGTTGATTTCTAGCTGCTCGAAACTATTGGATCGTCGGAATTAATCCCATTCGGAGCAGAAACACATGGACAATCAACACTGCCCTTGTCGTCACTCGTCAGAACTGTTCCGGTACCGTACGTTGCATTTCTCTAATTAACGAAAGAATTCTGGTCTCCCACGCCTGCATTTTTCGGTCGATCATCTCTTCTACAGCAAGTAGAATTTTTTCTGAGATGCGCTCGATCTGCCCCGAAACTCTGCTTTCATTGTTGGTCATTCTCACTTCGAGGTATTCAATTTTCGTTCGTAGCACGTCTAGTTGATGCGACTCGATCTCTTTTTTCGATCTGTCTGGCCTCGGAAATCAACGACTGAGGTGGTCCTGGCGTGCTCGCCAATGTAGAGGCCTTTGCTCAGATAGGATAGGAAGTTCATTCACTCAGTCGTACTCAACAATCCAGCAGCGACGAGACCAAACACAAAAAGAACGCCTAGCTTGAAATCACTAGAGCATCCCAAGGGCGCCAACCCAGATAGGGGGCGCACGAGGGCTGCCACAACTGCGTGTCGTTCGATATCCTCATAAAATTTAATCTGTTCATTACATCGCATTGTGTCTTATCGCATTCTATATTGTGTGTGACTTGTTCGGATGAAAAATATAACTTAACGAATAATATTAATAATACGCATGCCCTTCCCGCAATTAAATAGACGAAGCATCTTGAACAGACCCCTAGCATGAACCTCGATCAGCTGGTAGAATTCCTGCATGGTAATATCAGTGTTGGGACGGAGTCGCTATACCTTCAAGCCAATTTAGACGATAGCAGCAATAGACTATTGGAAACAAGAAATAACGAATATTTAAGGGAGAAAATGTCGGGTGGGCGTGGGTATTTTGGGAAGTTGAATGGTAGAGGGGCAAAATGAATGGCTCAAAGAGAATGGGAGACATTCATACACTTGGGGGCGCCAAAACCTCGTCCTGGTGATCCATTGCTTAGTGTGCACTTGCCACAGAGAAGAACAAGATCTCGATCTGAGCATTACTTGGTCGGATATGCTTGCGATTACATCTGTGGCTCGAGATTACCAACCTTGCGAGAAGTAATGAGTTACTTTCTGCATCTGAAAGACCATTGCCCTCAGTCAACCCCTACTCGTGAGCTATGTAATGTGGTGGTTCATGATGTCATGACAGTGTGGCAAATGGCGAGAATTGCCACAATACTTAAAGGAAATGCGGTGAAATTACTTGAAAAACTGAACAAAAAATATATTTTTCTGAAGGCGACCATGAAACGGGAAAGTGATCCCAAGGGTAAGAGGAAAAAATTCACGGAAGATTTGGACAAGTTGTGGGATATTGGAAGTACAGATGCGATAGCAATAATACAAAATGACATTTATCTATCACATGATAGAAAGCTCGAAGACATTGCATTCTATGAAGATCAACAGCAATCTCGCAAATGCATAATGTTGGGAAGAGACAAGATTCTCGCTAAAGACATCGAAAAGAAAACAGCAACCATGGCGGATAGAACTGTTAAAAACATTCAACATGACTCAAGTGATGACTATGTTGTTTTAGCATCTTCTTCATCTTCAAAAGAGGGTGATAGTTTGAGTTCAAGTTCTGATTATGATGCTGATGTTGGTCTTGGCACCTCGACAGCCATTAAGCTGATGGCACCTAAAAATATTATGAATAATACCCATGTGTCCCAAGCTCTGGGTCGATTGCAAATAACAGACAACAAGGCAACAATGCTGATCGGAGCATTTATTACGGCTTGTGGCGGTGACATAGCAATGTTCTCTCTGTCAAGATCTTCGACAAAGAGAGCCAGGGAAACAAATCGTCTTGAAATTTCCAAGGATATTTCAGAAAAATTTGCAGAAAATAAACCTCAACATGTTGCTATTCATTGGGATGGAAAGCTCACAGAGGATAGATTAGGAAATCGGTATGAGGCTCTGTCAATTGTCCTATCTTGTCATCCTCAATACTCAGAAGGAAAACTACTTGGCATTCAAAAGATGCAAAATGCTGCAGGTCAGACGCAAGCAGAAACCACTTTCAACATAATTGAAAGTTGGAATATAAAAGATGCTGTAACAGCTTTGGTTTTTGACACTACAGCAAGCAACAGCGGCTGGAAGAAGGGTGCGGCAAAGATTCTTGAAGACCTTCTAGGAAGGAAGGTGTTCTACCATGCATGTCGGCACCATGTGTATGAGCTGGAAGTGAAAGACGTTTGGAAATCTTTATTTGGAAAGGCCACAACTGGACCAGAGAATGCATGGTTTGCCCACCTTAAAAGGAACTGGAGCAGTCTTGACAGGGAACAGCAATTCAAGACTCTGACTATTCCTCTATGTTTTGCTGAACGAGCTGCAATGATAGTTGATAAGTTCAAGCTACTGTTGAACAGAAAAGATTTTTTCACACGGGATGACTACAAGCAATGTGTGACTAATGCTCTTGCTCTTCTCGGTGCAGATGAAGATATACGTCATCACAAACCTGGTGCAGCACACCATGCGAGATGGATGGGTACAATTCTGTATGCTCAAAAGATGTTCATGTGGGCCGACCAATTAGATTACAAATCTGAAGAAGTTGAACTGCTGCGCCGCTTCAATTTATTTTTGGTTCTCTTTTATATCCCTGCGTGGGTGGATTCAAGCATTGGTCGTGATGCAGCTGGTAATGACTTGAGATTCGTTCAGCACATGTTGAGTTATAAGGAATATGATGAGCAAGTTTCCACAGCTGCTTCACGAAAGCTTTTGAAGCACGACTGGTATATTGTTGAGGAAACCGCTGTATACGCCTTGTTTTCACCGACGGAAAGCAAGGAAACCCGGGAAAATATGGCAAAGGCGCTCCTGCAAGTAGAGCGAACTTCCAGTTTCAGAAGGGGCCCACCCTCATTGAATGCAACTATACAGATCAACAAGGACAGTACGTTGTCTGACCTTATTGGGCCCCAGTCGTGGTACATATTTGAAGTTTTTGAATGCTCTGGGGATTGGCTGCGTCAACCGGTTGATGATTGGCACTTTTCAGATTCATTCAATAAAATGAATTGCTACGTTAGTTCTGTCAAAGTCGTTAATGATGCCGCAGAAAGAGGTGTCAAGCTAAGCACAGACTATGCTGCAATCTTGACTGACAATGAACAGCAAAGAGACAGTTTGCTTCAAGCTGTGGAACAGCATAGGAAGATTTTTGGAGGCAGCAGGAAGTCTACTCTTATCAAAGGCCAGTGATCTGCAACACTGACCCTGCGATATACTTTTTAATGATGCCTTTTGTAAATAGCATTTTTGCCTTTGTTAAATCTTGAATAAAAAGTGTAATATGCGTTCGTTTTAGAGAGAGACGTCGACTTACCATAACAAGCCATAAGGAGAAATTGACTACTGGTTTGCAATTTATGAGTTACAGTCGTTGTCAACTGGTATGTTTTAGAAGGCTCGAAGGTAGCACGATGCATGCATCTAGTTCATTCTTATCTTAATTGGCCAAGCTCCTGTGCAAGAAGTAACAAAACTGTTATACACAGTGTTCAGGTAGAAAATATATTACTGGATCGTTATGCTGTTGTCGATGGCAGCATTAACAACGTCAATTTACCATATCGCCAATGCCACGAACAGAAATGGCTGCAAACCAACACAACAGAGTAGAACGAAATCGTGACCAGCAATGATCACAAAATCAGTATTTCAGCCAATCAGTAGCTTATTATTACAGGTTCCAACCAATCAAAATTCTAGGTTCGTGATTGCCCGCCCACTTCATCGATTCCCCGCCCACATGCAGACGGCTACTTTCAAACGCTTTGTAAGAAATCTTAACGACGTTCCTGAGAGCTTCTTTCAGGCTTGTTGATGTTTTTAATCAATAATCTATAGAATAAGACATTACAACGCAGCATTTTCGAAATTTTTCAAATTTTGGACAACCCTAATACCCATATCAACTTGACAGTGTATGGTTATGGCTCATACCGTCACGCATGACTTGTATTCATGATGACAAAGACTTTTGTGTCAACTCACTGGAGTTGAAGGTAATGACAAGTGCAAGTTTCGGTTAAGTCTTTCGTTGCTTTATTTACAGCTTAATCATTTATTTGAGTATAAAACTCACTAATAAATGCATAATTGTACATGATTATCTTAATACAACCAAATACTCCAAATCCTGCAAATTCAATATGCTTACATGCAAATTGAAATTTCGAAGGGTTAAGAATGATGCCATTGCGTCCCATCAGTTCGAGATAATGAATCATTCTCCGCGACTGTCAGGCAGACTGTCATCCCATAACACTGTGTCGTCGACGCACTTTGTCTTTCTAGGCACATCAGCGATTATCCGATCATATCGATGAGTGTATCCATCCCCGCTTGCTATGAAACCTTGTGCGGCCACGCGATATCTATATCTGCCAAATTCAGTGATGAACGTGAGTAAGTGGCGATCATCTTCTCTGACAGGTACCGAATGGTAGCCATTCCAGGCGTCAGTAACCGATCTGAAAGTATCGGGTGGGATGGAACGGGCCTGATGAAATGTTGGAACGATGTGGTGCGTGTCCCGGGAGCAATGGCGGTTGAGGGATTGGAAGTCGATTACTCTGCGAGGACTTCCATCGCTTTTACGAACCCATATTGCTCGATGACACCACTTTGTCGGCGTATTGGGTTCAACTTTTTCAATGACACCAAGACGCACGTCATCATCCAATTGTTTCTTAACTGCATCACGCCAGTGAATAGGCACTTGAGAAGGTGTGTGGACTGCTGCTGGCTTTGCATCTGGATCAACATGAATGGCTATGGGTGTTCCAGACATGGAAGGCAACGTTTGATGTTTGGACTTGTTGAATGTTGACGAACTAAATCGCAGTAGAAGCCACTGTTTCATCTTTTCGTTATTTTCCACACATGGCGTGAATGGGAGCTCAGTGGGCCTCAACGGGCCTGATGAAATGGTGGCCGCAAGTCAAACCGTGTCAAAAATCCTC
The DNA here is from genome assembly GCA_000444245.1 of Botryllus schlosseri. NCBI lineage: Eukaryota > Metazoa > Chordata > Ascidiacea > Stolidobranchia > Styelidae > Botryllus > Botryllus schlosseri. Next base: position 2,435 of record ATSW01016142.1, on the reverse strand, counting down.
CATTTTGGCACAAAGACTATGTTCTTGGCGCGTTCTATTCATATTGATGCATGTTTATTGTTGCGCCATTTTCTTTTCAACTCCTCAAGTTGTGCCTTTATCGGAGTTGTGGGGGGATGTATGGTTATGGCCAGGCCACTTTAAATTGTACTTTTGGGTCTCAAAAGTACAATTTAGTATAAAATAAAATTTCTGTCGAGTATAAAATAAGGATTTTTTTGTTTACCGTTTTTCGGTGTTTGTCAGTTCACCGGAGTCTCTGAGAACGCATTGGCGGGTTTATTGCTTCCGTTCGAGCCCAACTGGCTCCCACAGGTGCTGCCTGGCGGTTGAGTGGGGAGACCGCAGCGGCGGGGTGCAGATGCCGCACTGCACTGGGGTTCTTCCTGCGCAGTGCTGTGTGTGTGGCTTAACTCGCACGGCGGGATTGATTTCCGCTTCATTTCATTCCATGCTCAGCTCATTTTCCTCTTCCTTTGTTCATTATTTTTCTGTTTTGTGATCTATCGCATCTCAAATTAAATTGCCATAGTAGGCTTCCAAATTTCCTCTTTCTCGCTCGCTATAATCTAAACTCGAGTTAGTGAGTGAATTATCTCAACTATAGGTTAACTTGGCAAGGCTGACGATCCCTGCTGAACTGGGCAAGACCGGAATATACTGTTGCAGTGTATATAACGGCAGTAGGTTGCTTGGTTGAATCAGTTCTTAAGGGGGGAAGGTCCACCCAGATCATCAAAATATTTCATACTTTTTTATGGCAGAATTACAAAGTATGAGACTGGCTCTTTCAAAAAAAATATAATCATCTTGCATGATTTCAAGCAATAAGTAGGTTAAAATTCCATTTAAAATCTCTCATTTTCGTGAAAAATCGAGAATCCCCCCCCCACCCAATTTTTTTTTAACTAGCTCAAAATTGTCCCCAAACACCCTGTCCTTGTAATCGCCGGAGAGGTCCTGAAAGTGGTCAAATCCCTGCAAGGCAAGAAAACTCTGGTCACCGAGCAGCACGACAAGCTATGATGAAGTTGCGTGACAACCTGAAGGACTTGTGTTCAGTAACTACAGAGCTTCGTGAGGAGGATGGCTTCCAGGGTGAATTATAGAATACGTCAGAGTGGAATCAGTTTCTGTTTCCATGACAAATGTTCAGGAATTCATCCTTGTCTTAGGATTTTTGTGCAGGCCAAACTTGATGAAATCTTGGAGGCTACAAGGAAAACTGTTCAAAGGGGAGTCGGCCTTCTGGTTTGCACCCTACTTCATGGCGTCTGTGATCTCCCGGCAAACAACGCGGACATCAAAAACAACGAGATACCACCGACGCTCCCAAAGGAACTGGTTAAGTTGCGTCGTTCAGCTGTCTCTGACTTGGTTCGCGAACAGCCAGGACGGCTTTGAGCAGCTGGATGGGCCGAAGAAAAACTCGAGGATGTCGAGTCGGAGCACGCTCAACTGCGGGACTTTTACAGAGACCATGACAATTTCCGCATTACGTTGGAGGAGGAGGGCCCTGACAGGAGCTTCAGGGACGCTTGGGGTGTCATCGAGGGTATGAACATACACCTGCCCACCCTAAAGGACTTCTGCGGAACCCTCTCGACCGTGTTTCCAACGACGGCACCAGTGGAGGCGGATTTTTTCGCCATCGGAATTGAAAAGGATGACTACCGGGAGAGCGTGACCGATTTCTTGCTCGAAGGCTGCCTTCATGCAAAACAGTTTCAAGAGCTGCAGAAACTTGTGTGATTTTTGGTTAGATCATTAAACTTGAAACACCGGCAGGTGGAGTAACGCAAATCACGAGCTTGTTTTCACATAAAAGTCTCAGTATGTACCCTCCTATGCCAGGAAAGCGCCATTTTTCATAAAAGTATAATTTAGTATAATTTAAAATTCTGGTTGAGTATAAAATAAGCTATTTTTGCTAAATTGTACTTAAGTACCATTTATAGACCCCTGGTTATGGCTCATACCGTCACGCATGACTTGTATTCATGATGACAAAGGCTTTTGTGTCAACTCACTGGAGCTGAAGGTAATGACAAGTGCAAGTTTCGGTTAAGTCTTTCGAGGAGGGTTGGTGCGATGACATGCAAAATAAGGTCAAAAACATGCAAAATAAGGTCAGTCGCGACATGCAAAATAAGGTCAGTCACATGCAAAATAAGGTCAGTCGCGACATGCAAAATAAGGTCAGTCCGCGCATAAATCCAAATCTATACTTCAATTCCAAATCCAACTCTTTTTCTTATGAAAACGAAATTCAAAATATCTTTCCTGTATATAGTAGCCTACTTTTAACAGTAAAATTCCTTATCTATATCCTAAGTCTTAAGATGTTTCAATCAAAAGATAATCATGATTATCTTGATTATGAAAGTCAGTCGCATGAAGAATATTATTATCAGTCCGCGCATAAATCCAAATCC
>ATSW01016140.1:0-11357 GCA_000444245.1 Botryllus schlosseri | reverse complement strand
TAATTAATTACATTCAATTACAATTACAAATTACAATTGATCCAACTCTGGTGCTGACCATTCGAGGATAAATCACCCGCCGGGAATTCACGATCCGTAAACGCGGCCGACTGTTTCTCTCCTCAAGCGGAAGCGACAGAGAAGAGGAACGAAGAGAAAAAAGGAGCAGAAATAGCAAGAGTGTGACAAGTCGCGTCCGTTCGCTTTAATGCGTATTTCCATCCGCGAAGTAGTAGGTGGGAAAACTAATGGGCGTTTGGTTAGCGCTTATATAAGGTTGACTCCAGCGCTGTATTTGCTAAATGTTGCTGTGAAATAGGGGTGGTGTCATTTGGTATCAATATTGACTATTGAAAGACCATTTGTTAGTGGTCATGGATTTGTTCGGCCAGTATGCAGTAATTTCTGATGGTCACTTCCCGGGCTTTTGTTCTCTAACCCCTCATGATTGTTATTCTGCTTCTAGTAAGACTGTCGATTCTAATGTTTTATCGTATCATTTGTCGGAGGTTTCGCTCGCTTTATTTACAACGTTTTGCTCTCTGCTAGGTCAATTACTTTCCTGGCTGTGTATCACTACAGCATAAGAAACTGCACTAATTCTCATTTTAATGTCTTGCTGGTTATCTTGCTGTCAATTCTAATAATTTGTTAATGTCTATACCAGTGCAGCCAGCCAGCCAGCCACTCAAATGTTTTGTTCTCTGTACACGATATTGTTAGGTCTTCAGCTTTCCAGGCAGAGTATCATTCCACTTTCTAGACTTGAGTATATATCTCTCCAACTAGCTGCCAAATAACTGATTCATTTGGATTGTTGAATTGATCATTTTGGACAGAATGTGAAGAAATTTTAGTCAAGAATTCTTTTTGTGTTAGTGGCTGTTTTCAAAGATTGCTGAAGTAGTCATCGTTGATCTTGATAATCAAGTAGAAGTGGCGATTGAAGTCAGTTCTCTAGTCATATAATAATAAAAAATATAATAAAAAAAACTTGAAAACTTGAGTGGAAATAGTCCAGAATCAAATCCATTTTAGTAAGTATGGGCGAAAAAAATGTAGGAGTCATTCGCTCTTCACTACCTCTGCCATTTTCGCAGTACGAATGTCTTAGCTAATAATCGTCATTTTCATTTTATTTCTGCAGGGTGTTGGAAAGAAGACGCCAGAGTGATTATCATCATCAGACGATGAAACCTTCTGATTACTGACTGTTCTCACAGTTTCATTCATTGCTACTTGGTACTACAAGTAATTTCGTTCGTTTCATTTTTTACACCGGCATTATTTACTTACCAATTCGTTTTGAATTAAATTGCCGCAAATGTGATTAATATGTAGTAGATAATCTGGTGTGTGTGTGTTTACGCAGCCGTGATCAGGTTATGCCCAGTGGTAGAAAACAGGTTATTATGTCAGGATCTCCTTCTAATGTAGGATCTACATCCTACTCACCATGTTTAAAGGCTGTAGCATCTGCATAATATTTACATTATTGAAGGACATGGAAAAGACATTGAATTGAGTCGACACAAAATCCCCCTTTCTACGACCTGCCGAGATCTAATATCTACTATATCGGGCTCGGCTTTCTACATCTTTGGTCTGTACTGTGTTTACTGGGCAGTTCAAGATCAAATACCGCAATTTTCTTGTTGAAAAATACTGAAATAGGTATAATTTGTAATGACTGTGATGTAATACTGTTCCACTTGCTACACCTTCCTCTGTTGTCGTTGTTGTTGAAAAATACTGTCATGGTCCATGATTTGCATTGGCTGTGATGTAATACTGTTCCACTTGGTTCGTCTTCAGTGTCCTTGCTTTGCTGCATATTTTTGCTGTGCACACTGTGTATTGTATCCCAGTACTATGCTCGGATGCTTACTGCTGATTTTCCATGACTTTTATCTTTTGTTTATTTTTATGTCCATTGGTTTACTGTCATTATCGTTAAGCATCAGTCACATTTGCGTAAAATCGTACGCGCGTACGAGTCTCACTCTCTCACTAAATTGGCCAAAACGAGAGATACGTCATCGCTGAACAAAAAGTGAGAATAGATTTTAGCGCTGTTCCGCATGTTGTCGCTCTCGAGGCCAAAGTCACTTTCGCGCGAAAACTAAAGCAATCGATGTCCTCGGAGTTTGCGATCTGCACTTGACATAGTATTGTGTAGTGTAAAAGCAACATTCGCTGAAAACTATGAGTATTGTTCGAAGGCAGGGTGATTTGGCTGGGGTAAGCAGCCAAATGGACCTGCTGGCTTTGCTTTATTTGGCGTTGAAGAAGGATGAAAGGAGGAAAAAGAAACAGAAGAAAAGACGTGAATGCTGGGTTCACCCCATTCTTCAGAGAAGAGATCAGCTGGGAGAGTATAGGCTTACGCAGGAAATGAGATATGAAAGACCTGCTGACTTCTTTACATATTTTCGCATGACGCCCGAGAAGTTCGACGAGCTGCTGTCAATTGTTGGACCTCTCATTTCGAAGCAGACGACAGCGATGAGGAAACCGATTCCTCCAAATGAACGACTGGCAATCACTCTGAGGTAAATGACACATCCACAGCAACATTATAATATACTTTGTTCAAATCAATTTTCAGTCGTGGTGAACTGGCCCTGTACATAAAATCTGAATCTATTGCATTTTTCACTGTTCTAGGTTCCTGGCTACTGGCGATTCATTCCAAACAATCGCTTTCTCGTATCGCTGCGGCAAGTCAACAGTGGTCAACTTGATCAGGGAGACTTGTGTGGCTATTTGGCAGGCTTTAGCAGCGGAGTACATGCCAGAACCCACACAAGGACAATGGATAGAGAGTGCATCACAATTCAGAGATGAGTGGAACTTTCCTAATTGTATTGGCAGTATTGATGGCAAGCATGTGGTCCTTCAGAAACCTGCAAAGTCTGGGTCANTGTATTTTAATTATAAGAAGACTTTTAGTATAGTTCTGATGGCAGTTGTTGATGCTCAGAGNAGATTTATTGCTGTTGATATAGGTCAATATGNAAGGGTNAANGATNGTAAGTGCTTCAGCAACTCNAATTTCGGAAAACGTTTGTCCTCTGGCCAATTAGATCTGCCATCAGATGCTCCTTTGCCTGGGTGTGTAAGTCCAAGTCCTCATGTTTTTGTCGCAGATGAAGCATTCCCACTGCAGAGGCATATTATGCGACCTTTTCCAGGTACCTCATTGAATTGCCCAGAGCGGAGACATTTTAATTTCAGACTGTCNCGAGCAAGGAATGTTGTGGAAAATGCANTTGGCATTTTGTCCTCCCGGTTTAGAATGTTTCGCAGGCCGTNGGCAATCACTCCTGCAAATACTGACCATGTAGTCAAAGCATGTACTGTCCTGCATAATTNTCTTTCAGGTGATCAACATCACCTTGAATTTGCGGCAGATGAAGGCGNGGGACCTCCAGAGCAACCCGGACCGCATTGGCAGTCTCTTACAAGAACGGGAAGACGTTACACGGAGGAGGCTAGGATTATTAGAAATGATTTTGTTGGGTATTTCAATAGCCAACGGGGTGCTTACGTACCCAGGCATTGAGTTCATTGTTCACATTTTAACTATTATTCAGTATTAATTCCGTTTTCTTATATATAGATATATATATATTTATATATCCTCTCACATATATATATATTAGTATAATATATATTTATCATTTATATATATAGAAGTAGTTATAAACCCATACTACTTGCTTAGGCCGTAGTGCTTCGTTTCAGACCGCCTATGGTCATGTCTATTGCCATAACCATCTGTGCAGTTCTCTGGTAAATTGCTGATTATATTTGAGTGCTTTGCCCATGATGATGATTGTCAGGAATGCTGAGGCTTGGATCTGGGAGTATCATAGCCAGGGATGCGACTACATATTCTGAGGCAACATTTTATTGTTGAAGTTTTACTACAATATATCTTAATAAATCATTGAGATGATGGAAATCTTGTCAACTCTCTTTTCATGTGGCTATGACTTGGAATGCTAGAGGAGGTAGAGCAAGACAAAGAACAAGAATTGTTGCCATTCATTTATTATATTAATGCAATTGCCGGATACCCAATATGTGCAAGTGCAAACCGGGTCACAACTGGTTGTAGGAGTTGGTGTTTCTCGAGAGAAACAGAAACACCGGGGAGACCAAAGTTTAAACCCGGTTAAAATGAAAGATCTCCCAGCCATTATTATGACTATTTCCCAACATCCAGACAATTGCTTCTTGCTGCCGCATCCATTGCTTGTACCTAAAAGATAACAGTAAAACTCACAATGGCGACAAGAGTATCTACTTGTATCGCTGAATAACTTATGGCCTTTAGTCTCGACTGTTCTAGCCCCTACATCATTTGCTCTCAAACTTTTTTTTAGACATGGCCACCTTCATCATTTAGCGCCCCCTTACTGTGATATCAAAATTATTGAAGAGCAGTTTGAGAAACACTGTATACTACATACCGGAAAATGACCTTGAAATTACATGACCATGATCCGATATACTGACTGGGCTTTCTGACACATACCATCTCATTTTTACCGCTCGTCATTTACTACTTTCATTCTTAATCTTGTGGAATTTATTAACAATATACTTGACTGATTTCCATGAAGAACTATCCTAATCAATACTTACCTGCATACTTACATGTTAGGTTTACTATTGCAACATGAAGCATCTGTACGCTTGGTAGATGTTGGTCAGTAGTAGAAGCTACTCACCGCAAATGCTATAAAATATTTCAAATGACACAAACTACTTGTTTTTCAAAAAGTTACTTTCACATCTGATTACCTGCAGAAACTATGCTAGCCATCAATCAAATATAAGCAGTTTTAACACGTCTTTGAGGACAACTGCCTTAGGATTATTATGGTGAAATTTACTAAGAAAAGTTTAATCAAGTCCTTGCAACATTTCGATTTTTAGTACGCGGGCCGTAGTTTGCCCACCCCTGTGCTACACTGTTTTTTTGTACCACTGAGGGGAACAAATACCAATGGTAGCACTCAATTCAAGGTACAGATACCAATGCTGCAATAGAAAATCATGTGAAAGCATTTGGGTTGATGGTGGGGAAATTCCTCTTCCTTTGGACGGCTTCGGCAGCAGTGTTGATGAGCAGGACCCGGACTTGATTTAGATATTGGTCATCGTCGGTGCCAAGCTTGTCCAGCTCCCTTGCAATCCCCACCCCTACCGCATCGTTAGCACTTTGTCCTGCAAATATCGACATGTGGTACATGATTAAATCCTGGCGTGTCTTCTAGATCGGTAGGTTACACACGTTGGTGACCCTCCTTAATAACTTTGAGAACTGCCTGAATGTCACTGTCCGCCTCTTCCTCCTCCTCCTCCTCTGCCACAGCTCTCCTTTTCCGCTTCGGTCTTCTTGCTGGAGTTGCTACAAGACAATACAATATATAAATTTCCAGATCCGCAAACTACCTGTACTGTGTAATAACAATAATAATTATAAACCGATATTGTACAGTTTAGAAGTCTACGTATGTGTGAGCAATACAACGCCTGTTAGCCAGTATATTTATGAGTATATATATATATATATAATTGAGTGACTGACTCGACTCAAGTCACGTTCGAAAATCGATCGACTTGATTCGATCCAAAATGTGCAATGACTCGAGGTGACTTGTGGCTCGAAGGCAGTGACTTGATCCCAACACTGCTGTTTACTATTATAAGTATACTTACATGTTGATGGTTCGTCGGGCGCTACGGAAGTCGATGGACCCTCTGTGACGGATACTTCCAAAGAACAGTCCGCCATGTTGCTGGATGTACTGTAAATACAGTTTAATAATAAATACATTTATCATTGCAAAAGAATACCAGAAATGGTGACTTATAAAAATTCCCACCATAAAAACCACAAACTCTCTGAATAAACTACAAATATAGATCAACTTCATCTGCTAATCCTCCGTAAATCTCGACTAATCAAATCTCTATTTTAAAGTCTCATATCATTACAGACCTGCGAATTTCAAGGTGTGGATCCAAAAAAGTCATGAGCAAACCGAAGGCCCACTTTTTTTGTAAAGCATCTGCCCCTGCTCCCGATGGAATATTTTTCTTCGTCCTGACATAACGGTCACGAAGCGTCTTCCACCTTGTTTTCGCCACCAACTCTGCAATCCGGGCGTCCACGTTACAAGCAATATATCTAGCTATGCACAACACTATAAACACTCATCTCATACCTGATACATCTAACAAAGCCGCTATCTCCCTCCACGCCGTACCCGATTTGGTCCTGAGGTGATGATCATTGAGTGAGACAGTATACAGCAATGGTCTCAGTCTCACCTCCTCAACGAGCCTCTCATTCAAATCAAAACTATCCATATTACTCGTCTGCATAAATAGGATACTTTGACAGTATAACCACAGATTGGTTAGTTATCTGTAATACAACGATACATGGCTTCCCAACTCATAAACGTAAACAGCTGAAACAAGACAATACCGGTATTCCTAAAACAGACCTGCCAGGCGCAGATGATCCCTTGCGAATCTGATTCAACACAAATGAACTCGATGATAGCAGCTCATTAGTTATTTTCCCGCGTAGCAACAGTATTAAATACTATAAAATCTGCGACCCCTTGCGAGTATGAATCTCGTAAATGAGCTGAACGTCAAGCTTGTGACCGACCCCTTGCGAGTGTGAATTCTCACAAATGAACTCGTCAAGTCAACAGTACGCGCGTACGAATCGCTCTCTTCGCGTAAGGTCCGCGTAATGTCCGCGTAAGAAAACGAGAGAAAAGAGGCTCTTTACGCGCCGAGCAAACGAGAGAAGAGCAGAGAAAGGAAAGAAACTAAAGAAATGCTCTACGCGCCCTATACGCTGTACGATTTTACGCAAACGTGACCGATGCTTTAGTATTGATCTTGCCATATTTACTCATTTATAACTCCGCTGGGTGGCGACTGAATCTAAGACCTACCGGTCCCCCGTCGTCTCCCAATCTATACCAATTTACATGTGTTTGTTGGTGAGATGAATAAAGCATACTGACTGACTGACTAATAACTATCTGTTTACCACACTGAGCTATACCAGTACTTTAGCCGTGTCACTCACATGACGTCATTTCATAGCTGAATGATTTCATATCCGTTTTTCAGCTTTTCGATTTATAATTTAAATTACTTGAAAACTATCGTGTAATTTCAATTTTTATTCATATTCCTAACCCCATAACGTACGATATAAGGCAAAGTCAATTTTAAGATGCAGTTGACCTTTAAGTAACCTCTATGATCTCCACCCTAAGAGGCAATTTCGCTGGATTACCTGTACGGAATGGTAACCTTATTTGATATATATTTCCACGACGGTAATGATTTTCAACAGATACCAATACCTAAAGACATTTTACATCATTATCACCAATCTTTAGCGACACATCACGCGTTAAGTTAATATACGGATCTACTGAAGCCACCAAGTCAGTACATGTACTGCGACAACACAGACTTCACACCAATATATACGTATTTAATAAAGTTTTTCAAACGTCAAATTGCATCGGGAGATGACGAGGACTCAACGGTGACAAATAATGATGTTTTTGTGCAGATCGTTGCTTGTAATCGTACACAAATGGGCTCCGTCGGTATGTTACTGCGCCTGAAAAACAAACTTGAATACCGGTACTAGCAGAAGTCAAAATTTCGAGCCATTATTGCGGAATTGACGTCACAATGATAACCTTGAAGCATCGACGGCCGAAGATCATGTCGGCAGCAGTATTTCACGACGGTTCTGAACCTCCGCATTGCCATTGAAAAGGAATTAACGATTTAAGGATAATATATTATCAATATATAATATAATAAGAATATTCTGTGAAATTTACAACGTCACAGCTAATCTATAAGTACCATAGAATCACCAACAAAATCCATACCTTGGCAGGAGCGCGCCTGATATCAGCCAAACTTCAGTTCGTACCGAAGCCTGTCCTAGCAACACGACAGGATCAATCAAGGCACGTTACGCATCATTAGATAGATATCGTTCGCGGCTACAATACGGACGTAGGTACGTATCGGTACCTAAGGTAGCGACGAAGTTACGATCGGTTGAAATTGGCGTTATTTGGTGAAAATCGCGGCGTTTTGAAGACAATCGTCAAATATAGCTCGGCGTCGAAAGAGTTGATGAATACTGTTAAAATTGCATGTGAGAGAACTAAACTGGAGTTTGGTAAGCAGCACGATTGTCTTGAGTTCTATTCACTATCTTCCTTGCCACAAGTATTGGAAGATATTCGTTGGAAGCACGAATTGAAATACGAGCGGATCATCCACTGCAACGAATGTCAAACGAATGGATCATTAGTACACCGAGAAAAATCTTCAACGTGAATTGCGGAGTTGCATCGATAGCAGAAGCATTTCAGATTTCACAACTAAAATGTGAAAAATGAGATCCCGCGACAAATAGTAATGTCAAGCTCACTGAAATTCCGAATCTAGTGACAGTGCGCCTCAACCGTGCGGATTCTATGGGTAAAAAGATGGAAAATACTGTCTTTGTCAACCGGAACCTCGACATTCAGGGACCTGATCAAGATTGGATCGGATATTCGCTCAAGGCTGTGGTTGCACACATCGGATCGGATGGAGACGGACACAATATCGCATATTTAATTCATTCGAAATGCACGGTACGGCTATGCAACGACGAACTTGTAGAATTTGTGGATTCGAACGCAGTTTTCAATGCCATGTCAAGGAATGGATAGCCTACCTCCTTATTTATCTCAGAAAGATGAAGCGAGGATTACCGCTGCAAAACTTCTCCAAGCAAGAATATTTCATGAAAAGTCTGCCATTGAAAATGATGGATATCAATGAAGGAACTAAACTAATCGGTGACACAATATTTCAGGACATTGTAAATATTTGTCATCTTACATTACACGGGTCGCAAAAGGACGTCCGTAGTCAGCGACATTCCCTTTTTCTCGAAAACAAATACGCTGAATTGCAGAAAATGATCGTACCTGTTGGAAAAAATGACAGCGAAGAAATCAAAGTCATATTCAATATATCAAAAACAATACCTGCGTCTTACATGCGAGATGGATCAGACATTTGAACACAGGAACAGAATACGTCGCATACAACACATTTTCACGAATAATTTTCAACAAGGCTGTGGTGCATGAGGTTATTGAGATCATGAAGAAATTAGCACCAACGCACAGCAGCGACAAGTATTTCAATTTGGTTGTGTTGCAAGAAGTGGCTTTGATGTTTCTGTCCATTACTGAGAAGAGAACATACGAAGAAGTTTTGGAGAATCTGGATGTACCATATAAATGACGAAAAAATTAATTACAAGTTACGTTTCTACGGCTTTCGCATCGTATTTTGAATATACTTTATTGTTGAAGAACTATCGAATTTCATTTCATTGGTAGTTTTGTTTTGTTCGTTTACTTTTGTTCTGAAATCGCACAAGACTTTTAAATAGCATGAAGACCGACATTATGCAGAGATTTGTGTCACTAAATATTGTACTGAAGTCAGAGGTATAAACGCATCTCTTTAGTTTGTGGTGAGCAATATGCCGTCGTTAAGGCATATAAGTTGAGTCAGCATTATGAGAAAACTGCTAGTGAGATACAGATATCGGGTGAGGATTGGAGAGAGCGCGAATTTCGGATGACTTACTAGCAAAACCAGGTTTGTTATACCAAACTGCACAAACCTCGGAATGCAGCGACCAAAACCAAGAATAATGACCCTGGATATAGGCCTAGTATTTTTTGTAAATTAACCTTCACTTTTCATTACCAAATATTATTACACCACTTACAGCAGCTTGTGTTAACAATAGCATAAACTAGCTGTCTTCTTGTTCTTTGGAAAAATACTAAATGGTCAGATTTTATCAGAGTCGGGGCCAATTAGGGGCATATCTCGAAATAACAATAGTGCGTAAGGTAAAACGTAACTTTGGTCCTCGTGTTCGTAATTAACCAGGACGATCTGGAATCTAAAAATGGACTTGAATTGAGGTAATTTGAAAGCTCTTTCCGATGATGTGTTAATTATCTCAATTGTAGGTGATGTACAGTTGTACACTCTTGAATCCGGCCTTGAATGTGGAATTTGCCATACATTGAAATGGTGGCCAACAATGCCCGACAGCGCAATATACCGTAGCTTTGGTCCTCGTGTTCGTAATTAAGCAGGACGATATGGAATCTAGAAATGGATTTTAAATAAATTAATTTGAACGCTCTTTCCGATGATGTGCTAATTATCTGAATTGTAGGTCAGGTACACTTTCGTATCCAGCTTGAAATATGACATTTGCCTTACATCGGTTGAGGGTTAATATTCTGCGTTCGCGAAAATAGTGTTTCACGTGATCACAAATATTCCACCGAAATTCCGCCAGGACCACTTCAGTAAGGGAAGTCAACCTCGAAATCGCAAATTCGCAACTAAAGCATCCCAACAAAAGTATCACGTGGGTCGGACATATCGCAGTATCGAACGTTCCGACCAAGCCACATGCGAAAGCCACGAAATCCCACCTTTTTTCTAAAACATATCCATTGAAAAATACCAACGACCCTGTTCAGTAGTGTTTAGCTCATGGTACAAATTGCGGGGACCATCTCCACATGCACCTTATCGGACCAGTCCCAATTTGAATTGAATAAGAAACTCTGTCTAAAACCCTAACATCCATGACCCAATACGGGTGGCCTCAAAACTCGAATATCGTGGCAACCCACTTATAAATTTTCAATAATGTCCTATGTGGGGAAAGTGTCCAAAATGCACCCTATCTGACCGGCCCCAACTCCACACAACTGAAATCGAGTGAAAAACTCTGCCCGAAAACCCCGAAATCGTTTGGCTCCCACAGCTATAACTCTACACGGGTGGCCCTAAGTACCGTAGTCACCCACCTATAAATTTTCATTAATATCCTAAGTTAGGCTTACCATATTTTGGAAATCTACAAAGAGGACACTTTTTCAGAAACTTCAGACTTGCAAAACCGGAGAAGAATTCTCAAAAACGGTGAATTTTTCCCATTTTGCGACCGGTTGACGAAAAAAAAAGGTCTTCTTTTCGCTCAGAGCTAAAATCACCGTTTTTCACTCCGAAATAACCGCCGGAGCGTCACTTCTGTGCTAATTTGAGGCATATCACTCGCAATATGCTCTAGATCTGACCTAAAATTTCAAAAAAGAGGACAAAATCTCAAAAAAGAGGACAAAAGGGCGACCTCCGAGGACACTTTCAAAAAAGTCAAAAAAGAGGACAAATCCTCTTAA
>ATSW01016139.1:0-14439 GCA_000444245.1 Botryllus schlosseri | reverse complement strand
ACTCAGTTCGGCTGACTCTTCTTTTAATTTCGTTAATTATCTGTTTTGTTATATTTTCATCTGCGATTTTCCGGTTTTCTATATCTAGTGCTATTTTTAAATTTATGATTGATTTCTTATAGATGGAGAGTAGTCCAGTCTTTTTTTTTTGTTTCCAATGTTGTATAAGATGTTGTTTGTGTTTAGCTTCCTCCCCACGATGTTCTCTATCTGGGATAGGATCGTTCTTGTGTAGTTACAAGATGTGAGGATGTGTATCACGTCATCATCCTTTGCGTTGCAAAATTTGCATCTTAGATCTAGTGCTACTCCCGTTTTGTAGTGTGCGAGGTTTCGGCTTCTTTTTATGTTTCCAAATATATATGCGTTGTGTGCAGTTTTGTAATTGGCAATCGATTCTTCGTTTGTGATGGTTTTGTGAATTCCGTATTTGGTTTGATTCATTTTATTCCAATTTATTTTCTCTCCCCTTTCGGTTCTGATTTCTGGACGATTTTCTTTTAGGCTTTTTATTGCCTTGTATAGGGTCTTATGGGCGGTGTCTTGCCAGTCTTCTTCGTCGAAATCTATCTTTTTGCTGATATCAATGCTATCGGTCCAGTTCTTTAAGGTAGGGTATTTATGTGGTTCACTATTTTTGTATAGTTTGTCGTTGATTTCTTTTATTTTTGTTCCAATTTCATATATTGCATGTTGATGCCAAAATTCGGTGGTTTTTTCCAGTTTTTTCGAGTTCACAGGCTTTATTTCTTGATTCCGCGTCAGGTATGTCGTAGCCTCCTTTGTCTTTCTCTGCGATAAGTGTTTTCCTTGGAATGGATTCCATTTTTTGTGGATTCCAGAGAAAGTTAAAGTATAGCTTTTCAACTCGTTTTTGCTGGTCTTTTAGCATTGGAATTACTCGGGCATTATAGATAATTTGGCTTGCGGCAATGGAGTTCAGTATAGTTTTCTTCCCCACCCAGGACAGTTTCCTGTGTTTGTAGGCTGAGAGGCTGAGAGATATCCAAGTGTCGTTAATTTGTTTTTGTTTTTTCCGAAATGTTGTCCAAGTATTTTGATGCTCGGCTTTGTGAGTTCTTGATATTTTGTTCTCTGGTTTAGGATGTTCCGTTTCGGTTTTATATGCAGTATTTCTGTTTTTTGTGCGTTGAGCTTTTGGCCCGTTGCACGTTCACATCTTTCAAATTCCTGAAATATGAGATCTATGTCTTTTTCTCGCGTTAGGTAGCAAGTGAGGTCATCCGCGTATTGTTGGATTTTCATTTTGATGCCTCCTATCCTAAATGCCTCGATGCTCGGATTTTTTTCTATAAGTCTGGCTAGGGGGTCGCTACAGATGGCGTAGAGGCTCATGCTGAGCGGGCAGCCCTGTCTTATTCCTCTTCCTAGTTTTATTTTGTTTGTTAGAGCTCCGTTGACTAAGATTCTGCTGCTAGCTTCGCTATAGATGTTTTTGATTAGTTTCGTGAAATGAGAGGGCAAGCCATATCCTTCCAGGATCTTGTGCATATATTGGTGGTTGATTTTATCAAATGCTTTTTCCTGGTCAAGATTGACTACCAGGAGTTCCTTGCCTCTTTCTTTCGCGTACTTTATTGCAGCACGGGTGTTCCTCAGCACTTCTGTTATATGTCTTCCTTTTATGCCGCATTTTTGCGTTTCGTTGACGATGTTCGGAAGTATAGGTGTTAATCTTGCTGTTAGAATTGCAGTTAGTATCTTGTAGTCGGTATTCAATAAGGTAATAGGCCTCCAGTTTTTAACATCCCGGGGGCTACCTTTTTGTATACCATGGTGGTAATTCCATCTGACCACGTTTTACAGATACCTCCAAAGAGGTATGAGTTGTTTAATACCTCCTGGAGGTCACTTTTGATCAAATTGTAGTGGGCAACGTAGAATTCCTTGGCCAGGCCATCTGGCCCGGGTGTCTTGCCGTTGTTCATTTTCTGGATTATGCTCTTAAAATTTCATCCTCCCTAATTGGAGTTTCAAGATCTTCCCGCTGGTTGGGGGTGATCTTGATCTCTTCAACCGTGTCGAGGTATTTAGTTTGTATAAGTCTGCGTTTGCGTTCGTTGATTTGCTCCACAGATCTGTGTAGAAATTTTCCACCGTAGTTAAGATTTCTTCTTTGGTGGTGATTTCCGCACCATTTCCGTTTACCACAGAACTAAGGATTTTACTTTCCCTTCGCTGTTGTAGCTTCTGGAAAAAATGCCTCGTAGGTTTTTCATTTTCCTCAATATCTCTTATTTTGTGAAGTTGGCACTGGTGCCGTATCTTTTCATCCTCAAGCCGTTTTAGTTCTTTAACGGCTTCGAGTGGGTTCTCGTTCTTCGT
The DNA here is from genome assembly GCA_000444245.1 of Botryllus schlosseri. NCBI lineage: Eukaryota > Metazoa > Chordata > Ascidiacea > Stolidobranchia > Styelidae > Botryllus > Botryllus schlosseri. The sequence continues at coordinate 12,093 of ATSW01016139.1, read as the reverse complement.
TTGTTCGTTTTGTATACGTCTTACCGTTTCTTGTAGTGCTTTTATTTTATTGTCTTTTTCGGCTTTCTTTTGCCAGCTATGGTTCTTGAGCTGTTTTTTCATTTCCTTTTTGAGGTAGTCCCACCATTGGTACACATCATTGAACAGTGGTTTCTGTTCTGTGAACCTTTGGTGGATTATCTCAATTTTGTTATACAGCTCCTCGTCTTGGAGGTGTCTACTGTCTGGTATCGTTTTTCCAAATATCTGGTATCGTTTTTCCAAATACCATGTCCCCATTTGTTGCTGTTTGATCTTATGATTTGGATTTGCTGCATGAATATATGATCAGAGATGGTGTTAATTCTGGATGACGTACTCTTTACTCTTGCGAGCAATCGTTCTGATAAATATATCCGGTCTATTCGCCTTGATTGTAGCGTAGCGCCTTCATTATCGTATATAGTTTTTTAGTTGGGTTTCGCCAACGCCATACGTCTCGTATTTTGTAGACTTCTACAAAGGTATTCCAAATTTTGGCGGCGGGCGTCAATTCAAAATTCTCGGTGTCTTTGGAATCTAGCTTATCTGTGACAATATTGAAGTCGCCACAGATAATCGCGCTCTCCGGAGTGTTGTTTTCTATGTGACTAATCAGATCTCTGTAGAAGTCTGTTCGATATTTTCCGACATCGCTAGGCCCATACACATTATATAGGGTAGCGATGTCGTTCGTTTCTTTTCCAGTTAAGCGTAGCGTCTGTACCCTATCCTGTCGTAGTATCGAGTGTTCTATGTTGTATTTTGTTTGTAATTCCTCTTTTACGAATATCGCTGTGCCGCTGTAGTAATGTTTTTTATTTTCTTCCGGGTCTATCCAGTTTTGGCCTATGTTGATGTGGTTTGGAAAGTATAGTACGTCGTTTCGTTGTGCCCATTTTTCTGTTTTCCTTATATCTACTACTACATATTATATTCCAGTTCTTTTCTTTTCTAAACAAATTTTTCATTTTGTGCCAATGTGTTTGCATTCCATTGGCGTTCAAGGATATAGCATTAATGGCCATAGGAATTGGACAGGATAGGGGCCAGGGTTATTATTTTTTGGCTTTACTTCTTTGGTTTTTTTGTTTGTCGGTCTCGGGCTTTGCTCGTCCTTTCTCCTTTTGTTTGGTGAGCGGGTTGCACCGAAGAATTCTGCCGCCGTAAAGGTACGGTTTCCGTTTCCTTCTTATTATCGAGGTTGATCCACTTGCTTGGTGTTTGGTGTGATCTACCTGGGATCTGGCCTCATCCTCATTTGTTACTAGGACTAAGTCCCTCCCCTTCGTTAGTGCTTTCCCTACTACTTTCTTCATCTTCCGTTCCTGGTACAATTGTCGTGTCATGCTCACTCTTTTCAAGTGATTCGCCGCTTTCGGCGATTTCTCTGAAAAGATCTATTATGTCTTTTTCTTCTTGTTTTTCCTCGTCTATTTGTTGTTCGACTGTGTTTAGTTCTTCATTTTCCATTTGTTCTATTGTTTCTTCGTTGTTTGCGCTATTTCGTATGAGTTGTGCGCTATTTCGTATGAGTTGTGTTGAAGGGGTGGCGGCGCTCTCCCCCAGTTGAGTCCGTTGTGTTTGGTGTATCAGATCTCTCTCTGCTCAATTCAGCCTCCGGCTCGTATTGCAAAAGTCTTCTTGCATTAGAGTTGTTGTTTGTGTTCTTTTCTATGTCTTTTTGAGTTGTCTGTTGTATTGGTTCCTCGATTTTGTTTTTTGGGCAGTTTGTTTTTTATGTCCGTATTCTGTTTTTTATGTCCGTATTCTTTGTGTTTTTTTATGTCCGTATTCTTAGCATAGAAGAGATGCAGTTTGGTTCGGACAGTCTTTGGATCCGTGTCCTGGAAGGAGACACCTGTAGCAGGTTTGGTTTGTTGAGTCCTCTTCTGGAAGATAGATTTTACGGGGAGCCCTGCCCAAGTAGAAGGGCGGTATTCTGCCCGGTGTGTAATTCTCAATTGATACCTGTCTATACCCGTTAAGGATATTTGTACCTCGGTGATATATCAAGGTGATCTCCTTAATCGTACCATATTGGTAGCTGGTAAATTTCTTCCGAATTTCGGCTTCCTCCACTTCCGTCGGGACCGCTCTAATATTTATTTTAGCCGTGGGAAGTCTGGGTTGTTCGATGTGTATTGTTACTTTTTCTGTGACAATCCCGTTGTGTGTTGGTGTCTCGAAAGATCCTGTTCAGTCTTTCTATCGGTGCGTCGGCAGGAACAAAGAAAGGATGTTGTATTTGTGTTCAGCGAGTGTTGGATGCGTTCTTATTGCATCTATGACCTCAATCGCTGTTATCTCTGTTGGTGTGAGTAAGTCCAAGGATCTAGGTCTGAGGCCACAAGTGACCCTTGGATTGTTCATACCTTGCAGCGCGTATGAGTATGCCATGGCTGTTGTAAGTGTATGTTAGTTCCTGTTAGAGCCAGGCAACTGTTGGCGTCTGGTTTCTGTGTTCGTTCCCAAATGCTTGTATCTGCGGCGATAGTTCCTGTTGTGCTGTGTAGTTGTTGCTTTGCTGCTCTGCGCTAGGCAGGCCGCTATCGGTTTTGTTGTTTCTCGCAGCCTATATACTGCTACGCTGTTGTAAACTGCGTTGTCTAGCGATGCTTTAGAAGCGTTCTGATGCGTTTTTAAAAGGCATTTCTGCGCGCTTTGTTAGACCGATACTGCAGTTTCTGGTTTCGCTGGCCGATCGTACGAGCACCGTCTACTCTATAGACCAGAGGTCTCAAACTCAAATGTGGTCGCGGGCCGATTTCTAGTTTTTGATGGCGCCGCGGGCCGCAGCAACAATAATAGGGGTTTTCAATGTATTTCCAAGTATAGGCCTTATTTTGCGGACCTTGCAGACTGGCATACAACACGCAAAGCGAAATGTGGTTTACTATTGCGAATTCACGCCTGGTACGGAAAATATCACATTTTCAAATGTTTGAATAAAATTGTTTTAGTACTTAGCATAATCTGTCAAAATATGTAGTTATAGACACCATGCGAGAGTATAAATACATCTCATGATATCGTAAAAGCTGTCGCATTATAATTTGGCAGCTAGCGGACATTTGACGTGCCGCAATTATTGGTAGATGATATAAAAGTTTACCAAATATTGATCTGATCGAAGCATTGGAGCAATACATCCTAATCTGGGTTGCGGGCATACTCCTGATAACTTGGCTATTGATCATGCCATTACCAAAGTAAAATTATATCAGCGTTAGATTTACAGATCAATGACAACTGCCGACTGATTAATGTGCCATACCAATATAGATATTACCCAGAGACCCAATATTACGCAGGAAATAACTAACTTCACATAAAGAGGGGGGACAGAATGTCAATGGTTGCCATACCGGCCTACTTGGATAGCTAAATACGCTCCGCAACGCAAGCTACGGCCTTTTGATATAGTACTATTTCAGTTTGTTCAGTTCATTTACTATAACATTTTGGTAGTTTGTTGCGTCTGTGATTGTACCAAGTCACGGCTTTCCGAGTCACATGTCCTTCTCTGATTCTAACGTTTCACACGACCCATTTCGAGTCATCCTTATTTTTTCTCCCATTCAGTATGCGTTCGAGTAATTCTACAAAACGTCGCGCCCCAGTACAAATCACAATTTTCAGTCACGAATTATCAACGAGTCAAGTCCTATCATCATAAACAAGCAATGTGACGTATATAGCTGATCTTCCACCGCATGGTAACTTTTGAAAGTGATGCGATGGTGAAGTTTGATGAGTATAGTTTCAGGATTTCGGAGTAGCTTTTAGAGCGAATTTCAAGTTCTCAAATCTAAAAAAAGATATGTTGCAGTTAAATATTGTCGAATACCTAAAAATCCAAACTGCCGACGCGGGCCGCACAAAATGATCTGACGGGCCGCATGCGGCCCGCGGGCCGCGTGTTTGAGACCTCTGCTATAGACGGTGTCGTAGTGCGTTAGTAATTTAGGTAGAGAAGCCAGACAGTTTCTCGACGTCTCGAGCGAGACGCGCGAGGGAGGAGAAAGTAGAAAGTGGAGACTTGGGAGAGGGCGAGTGAGAGAACGGACGAGCGAGAGAATCGCGCCCGTCTGTGACAAACCGATGAATTTTGTAACATTTTCTGTTCTCTGGCACTTTGTGGGTTTGAGCAAATAGCAGCGATTACTGTATTTTGTCTTTTTTTCACTATCCTAGCGTAAATGTGGCAGCCGCTTGAATTAGCGCCGCGTCCAAGAACGCTGGATTTACCGATTTAGACGATGCTGCTAAACAATCGAGTTTCCGTTAGAAAAGAGGCATGTTCTGTTCTGTATTGCTACGGAGGAGGAGCGGTCGCCGCCGCCACCGCGGCTCGATCAGAGTCAACTCGTAAATGTCACAATACCGAACACCGAATTTGGTTCACTTTCAACCAGTGGAAGCGGATTTACTGCCTGCCGTCGAACAATTTTGATTTGATATTGAATAAAATAGTACTCACGTGGCCAACTAGATAGAATGAAACTTTTTTGTTCGTATTATTTTATTCGGCATCAAAACATGAAAGGAAATGAGCAGAATGAATAAATACATTCGCGACTTCGGTCACCTTGTGATAAATGCATAAAATGAACACAGAACAAAACCCACCATTTACGGTGGTGGGGAAATAATTTATTAAAAAAAACTAAATGCGAAGAATGACATACAAAAAAATGCGATAGTAATATAACATGGGTCAGAGAAGACATGGCCAGTTCGCCCGGGGACAAGGGACACCGACAGACAAAGGCCTCCACCAAAAACGCAGAATATATGTGGTGGAGGCCGACATACAACACAAAAAATACAGGGGCGAACTGGCGAGGTCTGACTGCAGGCATTATAATAACTATTGTGGTAGTGAGATTCAAAATAAAATTTTTGGTCGCAAGTGGGCGAACTCCTCCCCTTAGCATTTAGAACCGCTCGGAAAACTAAGATCAAAAAACTAAAACCACGCAGGGGTCCATTTATGTTAATTTGGGAGGAGTTCCGTTAGACAATCCAGTCTCCAGTTGCCGTACACTACACCAAGCCTTCCATGCAGACACGATGAGAGCCGCGCTGAGAAGCAAGCGACCACGGCTCGCTCTTAGACCAGTCTGGACTCGAAGACTGAATTACCCATCGCACGTAAGGTGATCAGGTTCCCGGGGTGGTAACTCCCCAGGGACCCGACCGCGAACGTATGCATCTCCACCTCCTTGGCCGTGGCAAGGCGGAGAGACTCACAGAGGTCCTTGTACTTTGCGTGTTTCAGTGCAACGGCAGCGTCCATACTGCATGGCTACTCCATTGTCGAAGGGGCACACCACATCGATGACTAAGACCCGGCAACGATCCGCTAGAATGAGGTCGGGCCTCAGCCGCCTGTTGGCCAATGTGGCATGCTCCTCGCAAACGCGGTCCACATCGTATCTGGAAAAAGAAGAGCTTGGTATACAATCCAGGAGCACCCTAAGTACCGAATTGTACCTGTTCGTGATGCTATCCATCACTGGCAGGCAGCGGTTCAGTACGTGGGCCAGGGTCTCAGTATGCTGTCCGCACTTGCAGCAGACCACACTTGGCTCCACACGATTTCTAAACCGACCCCGGATCGACCGGAGCGGCAGAAGATTCAGTCGAGCTTTAAGCATCCAGCTACGCTCGACTGCCGTCAGGACGTTGGAAGACCGGAGGAAGCAATTGGAGCTCCAGTACCGGCTGTGGCACTCCACAGTTTTGCCCGCAATTTTTTTACCCGCGACGAGCGCCATGCAAGTGGTATTCGTCGGCAACGCCTACTGACTTCGAAAAGCTCAGAGAGGATTTCTCCCTTGGGGTCTAAGCGTTTCCAAAATCCATAGGTGAGACCATCGGAGCCCGGCAAACTACTTGTGTTTAAGGTCGCCAGCACTCCCGCTACCTCTGAAGAGGTAGGTAATCGACTCGTCAACAGCGGAAGCCACGTTGCCCTGGTAACTGTGCTGAGTCATCCAGCAAGGAAAAGCAGCATTATTATCAGCGGCGGCGTCAGCACGAAAATTCCGCTCGATTACGTCGGCAGGAATTTCGCACCGTTTACTGCCAGAATCATCATCGATGTCTGTCTGACCGTTTCCTTCTGATTACGCCAGAAAGCGGACCGAAGATGTTGTGCTGCCCCAGGTCGACACTCGCGCTGGCCATTCAACCGATTGACCTTATCACGTCGTTGTGCTTCGCGCGAGTATCTGTTCCTAGGGCGTTTACGGTCGGGAGGGCGGCTGCAATCAGAGGCACGGTCAGTCCAGAGCTCCAGCTCACGTTCAAGGTGCCCGAAAGCCTCGATGTTGTGAGGACATTCTGACACCAAGTTCACAAGCTCCGAGCGCAACTCGCGCAGATCGACTTGTGCACGAGGTGCGCTCGGTTCGGGGGAAGGCACGTCGACATCTATTTCGTCGCGTGCATTTACCGAAGGAGGCAATCTCGTCGGGCTTTCACAGCCATCGGCAGCTCCGGTAACTTCGGAGCGTTCGACCGCTGTTCCAGCCGTCACAGAACGTGTCTCGTCCGCAAGTGGGCGCGAGGGAGACACGCTCTGACCGACGGGAGGCGAGTCAACGGTGTTCGGACTCGATCCCGCCGACGATATCTGTTTCAGATCATCGCGTGTGGTGGGGAAGGGGCTTCCCCGGTCCAACCTGGCAAGGAGCTCTTGAGTAGAGCTCGGGCTGCCAGGCAAAGGTGCTTTAAACAATTCCGAAAGCGATGGAATGGGGCTTGGTGAAGAGACAGGGGTCAAACGGCTCTTCACTAACGATTGGGGTGGGGAGGGAGTAAAATCCCTTTGGGGGGAAACCACAATTTTTGGGGGTGTGGTACGTCGGCCTAGGCACTGTCTGCTATCCCCGGCAGTCTGAAGCCAGGCACGGGCGGCAGGTAAGGCCCCAGTGACTGGCCTACGGACCGGGAATCGGCTGATAAGGATAGGGGAAGGGGTTCGGGGCGCAGAGGAATTTGGTGACGTCACGACTGTTGGCGAGTCGCGCGGCCCAGAGGATGTAGCAGAAGACACGGAGCTGTTACTATTAGAAGAGGGATAGAATCTCATGGACTTATTTTAGTTTTGGAATTTTTAGAAGAATTGACAGAGCGTCGAGATTTATTCGAAATCTGTGACCAAGGCCTAGATGACACGGTTACCAAGGAGGTGGTATCCGACGAGAATGAAAGATTGGCCACGGATAAGGCAGGGTCCGGTATAGTACCGGGAAAAGAAGTAGGAGAGTTTTCCGCTGCGTCAACGGCAAAGGGGACTACAGGACGCGAAGAAATAGGGGAGATCGAGTCGACTCGCGAAACAGTCGTGGACGTGGTTGGGGATAAGTTACCGGATGCAGGCACAGCTTCCCGTAGGCGGCAGGTGGACCAATGGTTCTTGGCAGAGATCATGTCTGGCTGCGCAAGAATTGTCCATTGGTCACATCTGCCGCACACGACATCAAAATTTACAGAGTTTTTTGTGATGTCGTGCTTACTCAAAATGTGTTTCTGGAGTGAAACCAACAATTTGTACGGGAAGCCCTGCTTATGTCACCCGCTAACTGGGCAAGGATACCTAGTTGCATCCTTGCCGTTATAATTAATGGGGACCGTCAATAAAATTTCAGAGGGGATTCCAGATTGCTTAAAAGCCGAGTCCAAGGGTAGAGCAGACTCGGGGTGACTGGATTTGAAATGGTCCTTCGCTTTCGGAACCACGTTAAAACACTTTCCACAAGTGGGACAGGCAAACCAACTATGATGTCGCGTGCCCTTGCACCGCCTATAGTGACAGCTTATTTTATGGTCCGAATCAGAAAAGAAATTACCGCATTTCATACACTTGTATATAAGACTGTCACAGTGGTGCAAAAAGGTCAAGTGTTCCGCTAAGCTTATGGCTGCAGAAAAGGACGCACTGCAATTTACTTTCGGACACGCGACATCAACGCTCGTTCCTGGACCGTGGTACGGAACAACGANAGGGCTTNAGTTTCCACTAGCCATCGAAGAAAATTGCGGAATCTAGGCCTAAAGATGACCGAGTCGCGACCTGANTNCAAATAATAATATGAATATAGCCAAAATCAAGTTACGAATACAATTGAACGAAATGAAATTAGAAGTGGTACAATAACAAGAAGCAAAGACTAAGGGGCCTGCACCGGCGTTCGCTATTAGAGTGGATAGGAAAGAGCACAATACAAACGAATACAAACGGACAATTACACTTAAAAGGTTAACTAAGGGTTCACAAAGGAATAGCGAACGCGTTAGGATGCAGGCCAGACGTAATTGTATACCCACGCCGGACTTAATTACCCCCGCGTCAGCAGCGCTACTGCTACGCCCTACACGTATGTTAACGCGAACGGTAAAATACGAAATTTACCTTACGAATGCGCGTTAACACCCGGGTTTTCCTCGCCTTTGCAGATCGACGGCTCTCTGTTGATACAGATCTTAAATCCAAACGATTCGCCGTCGATCTTACGCCGTCCTTACGAAGCGGTAATGATGTTCTTGATATTCCGCTCCTCATGATGTTGTTTTGGACGGCGTAGCAGTTCGTCTCGCTGCTCTGAAGATGCTTTGCAGCGAGGTGGCGAGGAATCCCGACGTGTAGGGCCTCGACCAGAGTTGCACACGGCAGCCTTTCTGCTATAGTCGAACAGTTAAGGCAAGCGATCCAAGATCACTCCGGTGGTTGAACGACGTGTTCAAATCACACCGTACCGTGGCAAAAGCAACGGAATTGATAGGCTTCTTCGTTGCTTATCCCTTGTTGCAGCGTAGACGGCTACGCCTTAGTTGAGCAACAAGGAATCTCTGGCCGGCGTTGGAATTGTAGCTCCGGAATAACTAACCTTTCCGGAGATTCCAACGTTGTAGCAGGAGATGGTGTTCAGATAACCCACGGCAGAGGCGCGGCAAGCGGCTGCTGAGACGGAGGCGGTCGAGAAATCTTCTTCAGGAATTGAGTAGTCCGGCGTGGGCAGCGTCTTCGGTAGATGAACGGAGAGTCTTTCGTAACTTGATCTTAGCCATAAAGGCCGAGAAGCTACACTACCATCAGGAGACGTGTTACAGACTCTTCTTGACAGTGTAACTGACATCGCCGAAGATGTGTATTGGAGTCGTTTGTTCGCGATAACCCTCGTTACGAGGAACTGAAAACAGCTGCTTCCTACAGGCCGGCGAGACCCGGACCGATAACCACTGCTTTACAGCGACAAGTTTCTTCGGCGCCGTTGTGTGTGGCCAAATTAGGGCTGTTCGAAATTTTTTTCAGATTACATTAAACTGCCTGGACCAACGCGACACGTGGATGAACCAACCTACAAAAATGTACTTTCAGGGTACCCTCATGCTCATCAGAAAAGAATGGCTGCATGACATGGACATGTAACACCAAATCCATGTCCCCAACAGACTACACAGTGCTACCATTACATCGAAGGACAAAAAACATGTAGTCAGCATACACAACGTCTATGCACCGCAAACAAACACAAACGAGCAAGGGCAGTTTTACGATGAAACAATCGACGCCCTACAGAGTGAGCAGGGGTCTGTTATCGTAGCAGGGGATTTTAATATGGTAACATCAAATAAAGACGTGAAAAATACCAGTAATTTCAAGCTCACTACAACAGCTACCAAGTGGCGACACTTCACAAATGAAAAAGGTCTCTTGGATATATTCCGATGGCGAGAGCCGGAAAAAAGAATATATACCATAACTAAACCCTTCAATTCCAGAAGAATAGACCGTGTCTATATGACATAAGACCTGTGTATAAATACTAGAAAAAGTGAATATAAAGCAAATGCTGTCGCGGATCATGACTACTTCCAAAAAGTAGTCATAAACACAAAAAATACTTGAAATGGGGGAGAGGGTTATGGATTAATAACACATCAACACATCAAGACCAAGAATTTAAGACAATAATAAAAAACTTCCACACGGAACACTCATTCGAAAAAGCAAAGTACGACAGCTTACAGTCGTGGTGGGATGACTGGAAAGAAAAAACGAAAGCAGTTGCGATCCGGCCAGGAAAAACAAGAAGAGTAACAAACAACGAGAACACTGGGAAAAGTTAATATAAAACCCTAACACAACATCAAACGAACGGCATCAAAGTATAAAGAACCTCAAACAATTAGAAAAAGAAAAATTGAACTTTCTTATGAAAATATACTACAAAGACTATACTACAAAGACCAGCTAGAAAAAGAAGAGAAACCAACCCACCAATTTTACGCTAAATTAGCTAACAGAAAAACACAAAGTCATAGATGCGGTCACGCAGGAGAACGGAAGGGTAGTAGAAGAAAAAGACCAAATCCTGGATACTACCTGGGACTTTTATAATAAACTTTGGGGCCAGAGCCACGCAGGACCGGGTGAGCTTAGAGAAGAACTCGTAGGCTCGATTAGTAAAGCGCTTACACAAGACCAGGCCGACTTTCAAGACTCCGCCATTACAGAGGAAGAAATTAGGCAGGCGGTAAGAGAGCAGACGACCAACAAATCACCCGGACCCGACGGTATATCAGCGGAGTTCTATAAAACCTTTTATGAACTATTAAAAAGCGATTTGTGGCAGTTGCACAATAACGCTATTCTTTTTGGAAAAATATGTGACTCATGGGGAGTTTCAGCGGTCAAATTATTACATAAAAAAGGCGACCCACAACAACTTGTAAACTGGCGACCAATATCTCTCACAAATGTCGATTACAAGATCTTATCGAAAATCCTCGCCAACAGGATAAGGGAGGGTATAGGAGACATCATCGGGGATACGCAAAAATCGGCTATCCCAGGAAGGCAGATGACCGATATACTGAGGAATGTGCGGTAAATAAAAGATTATGCGGAAACGAAAAACATGCCGATGGTCATGGCCAATTTCGATCAACGCAAGGCTTTTGACCTCATTTCGCATCAACTCTTATTTCAGATTATGGAGAAGTTCAACATGGGGAGGAACATCACCCAGCTTATAAAAACAATATATGAGAACTCGGCCAACAAAATCCACATAAATGGCACCAGCACAAAAAACATCTTCGTAAAAAGGGGCCTCAGACAAGGCTGCCCCCTCAGCACCTATCTATACTCCATCGCGTCTGAACCGATAGCCGAACGCATACGAAAAAACACAAACATCCGTGGCATCAAAATTGGTAAACATGAATCAAAACTCCAACAATATGCGGACGACATCACGACCACAACGAAGGATTTTAGCTCAGTCCTGCATATCTATAAAGAATTCGAACTATTAAAAAGAGCCACAGGGCAAGAACTGAATGAAAATAAAACGGAAATTTTTGCCATAAATAACCTGAAAGACATGTACATGGCGGGACACTTTCAGAACCAGATTAAATCAAAAATAAAAATATTGGGACAACAATTTGGTGAAGAACAGGAAAATGAAAATTGGAAAAAGGCAGTACAGACCATACGAGAACAACTCTTCGTTTTCAGGAAAAGAAATCTAACGTGGTATGGGAAGCAATTGGTACTAAACACAGTTATAGTGCCAAAAGTAATAAACAAGATCGTATCCAGTACCCCGACCATGGAAATAGTAAACACCATAAACAGACTGTTCTTTGAATTCTTATGGCACCCGGAAAAAATGGAGATGGTGTCCCGGAAAACCCTTATACGACAAAAAATACAGGGAGGAATGGCGATCCCACACATTAATTCCAAAATAAAAGCCGTTAAAGCCGAAAAGGTCAAAATATTAGCCGGCATGGAAAAACCGACGGAATTTTGGCACTTTTTTGCCCTATACTGCCTGGGCCCGACAATCAAAAATGGAACGCGGCACTATTTACAAATAGCATGCCCCACAGAACGGAACTCCCAAAAGAATGGAGAGAAATTACGAAAACGGTGGAAAATCTGAACTGGCCCTTGGAAAAACTAAAGGAAGCCACCCAGAAACAGTTCTACCAGGCTATTAAAGCCAACTTCGAAAATGAATACTCGGGCTCTGCCCCCCCCCCCCCCCC
>ATSW01016138.1:0-14760 GCA_000444245.1 Botryllus schlosseri | reverse complement strand
CTGCGTGTCTCCGAATCAGATGAAGCTGGTTGGCTATTTGGTATGCTGGTTGCCTTCAATATTGTAATTTATGCAACTTATGTTTAGTGTACGGCAATGTAATTTTGGCGAAACATGGGCAGACTAGGCTATATATTTAATTTCATGAACTGTTTTAATAACCATTCACACGGTTATAAATCAGGGGCAGGCTACTTCTCCAGTCGGCGGGCCGCATATGAGAAAATGAAGTACTTGACATGCCGAATTGCCAAAATGTGTATTTATTCACCTATACAAGGATTAATCATATATAATGTAAACTTTAAGTTTAAAGCACAAAGACCAAAACAGTAGCCTATTCAATGAATTTATTAACGTAACATACTTCAATAGCTGTAAAAGTCAATGGGACATCTCTGGTCGATCAAAGTCGCGAACAATTTCTTTGAACTCTGACTGCATGCCGGACACAAAGAAATACAGAATAACTAACAATCAATATTACTTGTTTCCGAAAAAAAAAAGAATAGCCGATAGTCACTATCATTTGACCTAGCCTAGTAAGCAGGTAGTGGAGAATTGCGGCACTGTGACCGCTGGCCATATGATAATGTAAGACAGGAAACTGTCTGAGGGCCGCTCAATATCCCTTCGCGGGCCGTATGTTGCCCGCCCCTGCTATAAATGATTAGATCAGTACAAATCGATTGATCAATAACAGCCACTGAAAAACCTGAGGCCTTGGGTAAAGGAGTAGATCAGGGTTGTAACCAAGTCACAAGGCTCCGAGTCACAAGTCAATCCCACTTTTATAGTTTTGACTCGAGTCAAGTCGAGTCATTTTTTATTCACGACCGAGTCAAGTCCGAGTCCAAGTCAGCAAGCGGAGGGTCGAGTCCAAGTCATGGTATTATGACTCGAGTCCGAGTCCAAGTCATTGTGTTGACTGCACAGTTTCCAGTTGAAGCCTTGTTAAACCCACTTTTTATAACTCTGTTTGGTGATATCGAATGGTTCGCATTTATAATATGCTAATTATCCTCACTTTTAGCAGTTTCTGGTCGCATTTTCAAGTAGCAGTACCAATACACGAAATCCCAATAGTGTGGTTACTTTACTAATCTTTGAAATTACAATGAAATGTCATTCTTGGCCATCTGAGTCTCGGGTCATATGACTTGGTTCGAGTCATGCGCAATGACTGGAGTCCAAGTCGAGTCAATACACAGATTGACTCGAGTCGAGTCGAGTCATATCCGCATTTTTAGAAAATGACTCGAGTCAAGTTGAGTCATCAAAAAATCGTGACTCGAGTCGAGTCATGACTCGAGTCAATACAGCCTCGGAGTAGATCAAGTAATTATTTATGAGGACCGTTGTATTTTGGACATGGAAAATTGTCAGCGTTCCACTGTCACAATCCAAGCACCGTGAACGTCCAACCAGAAATTTGAGAATGTGTCGGAAAAGGTATTCTGCCCACACATTAATAAATCCCTAATGATTGAATTTTTTCAAATAGAACACCATGTTTTTGAAGACATGTAGGAAGTTTCAAGATCAGTTTACAAAATCATACATTACACATATTTCATGATCATAAAAATTTGTTTCATAGTGACACGGGGCGAGAGAAAGCATCTGTTCATCTGAAAAATGCACTGAAAGTAGCCAAGGCCTTGCTTGCTGTGATGCCCTCTGAATCGGAAAAAACGGTGATCTTTTTTCTATATGCTTGTTCAAGTTATACTTAGGCATTGTCAAAACTATCATGTTAGATATAGAAAAACACAATTAACAAAATTTATTAATATTAATTGATTTGAATTATCCAGCGCTTGACCTGTGTTAACTGGCCTATGTTTCAGTGGCAACTGCGATATTAAGTGCCACTGTTTTAAACAGTGATTCCCAACCGCCGCTCTCATTGTCCCCTAAAAACTCCACAAATAGTAGTATTTAAGAAAGTTTTTTTTCTTCTATAAATAGTTCTCATCAATTTCTGTATGTCAGTGCTAACATTCAGATATTAGGTATGTTTAATTCACTCAAGCCCGGTTCTTAAAACTTGGAAGAGAATTCCTGCAGACTACCGTCCAACACGTGTGCGAATACCAGTCGCATAACAGAATATATTAGGAGTTCTACTGTTTCTGATGATGGACTTCTATATACTGTGCCCATGCCCATAAAATTGTACTAACATAGAGACAGCAGCTAATAGCGTAGCATAAATCGCATTAAGTCCAATATCACTCCGTGTATATTATCCCCGCAAACTTGTGCATAGGTATTTACGAAGAGCTATCACATATTGACATACCGGTATATTTTACGTTGCAGTAATGTATGCATTTACAGTTTGTTTCATATAATGACACTTGTCAATATGAGTCTATCAATGCTGACATAACCGATATAGCATCTGTAGCAGTCTGTGTTCTGTACATGCATTAAATGTTTGTTATAAGTACTTGAGTATCTTCGTGTGGCTCCATACGTATTCTGAAGTTTGAAATGCAGCACCGACACCAAAAAAGGTTGGATTATAAAGTTTTATCCTGTCCCCGCTGTGTTCTTTACATGTGTTATGAAATAAAGAAATAAAACATGAAATATGCTCTTCAACTAAATGATAGTAATTCAAGCAGGGATATAGTGTTAAAGTATATTTCAACTACACCAGGCGAGTTGGTAGCCAGTACCTGATAGACTACTACTGTACACACAATATTTTGACCTTTTTCATGTTCAAGTCAAGTGAATCAGTTTCTGCAGGATAAATATTAACATGCGTAACCACTTATTGAGCTTGCTAGGTTGGTTGGTTTTAACATACTGTAATCCTCGATTGTTTTGCAATTGTTGTGGTATTTGAGTTCATGCAAATGGTAATAAAATGATACTGATATCTGCACTAAACATAAAATGACTAATAGTTCTACAAAGATCTGTAATTGAACTAAATTACTCGACTGAGCTGCTCATTTACTTTTTGGCTATAGTCAATGATAAATTGATCATGGTTTATTAAATGTTATTAGGTTGAACCTTGGAGAACTCGACAGAACCGACGGCTTCAATATGATGTTATGAATGTATATTTCCAACAGGTGTCAATGATGATGTGCATATTAAAAACAGTGAATGATGGGCTAGGTGGTATTCTGGCAGTACAAGCAATGTATAATGATGTGAATGAAATACTTGCCGGAGTAGGTGAAGAACTCAAAAAGAAAAGACAAAAACGCAAGCAGAGGTAGGCAAACATTGATTGCTGTATGTTTGATGTTGACAGAGATGCTTGTGTTGTAATGCTCAGGAAAGCCAGACTCGATGCTATGGACGAGATTAGTCAACTAGAACCACCTGATGACTTCCGACAGATCCCCGTTTTTCCACAGTTGCAGGACATTCAGGTTGATTCTCAGCCTTTTATTCGTCCTAATCTCATAAGCGGCGCATACCGAGGGTGAGTGGCATGTAGCATGTGATTAGCCCCATAATATTCTCGAACGGCGAATTGGTGTTTTATTACATAGTAATTGGGTTCATTGTGCCAGATATAGTTTTCTCAAGTTGATATGTAGTCCAGAACATTTTTGTAGCCTTAAATATCACAACATTCTGCCACTATATAAGACAGGAGTTCCAATATTTTTGTTGCAGCACTTAATAAATCAAGAATATTGTTTTATCAATTGTAATCCTGAGAATACTGTACCTTCATTATATTAGCTAAGGCAAAGTTCTCTTCAATAAGTCATAATCACAGCACTTATATAGATTAGTTGGCGGCGATGAACCTGTTAGCTTTTTTATGAAATTTGTGATGAATTTGAATTGTCGTGAAGATTTGATTGCTTCATACCTTCTCTAGTATTGACCATTATTTGGACGTTCAATACCGGTTGCTGAGAGAAGATTTTATCAGACCTTTACGTGATGGTATCAATGAAATACGGGAATTTGGTAATGTTATACAGATCTGTGTGAATTATGTAATATTTAACCCAAAACCATTTACAGGGGATTCGGATGCCAAGCATCGGTTTGATAATGTTAAAGTCTACCATGATGTAAGAGTGTTGTTTCCAAAAGCTGATGACAAAGGTCGGTTAGGTGTTGATTTTCTTCTTTATCATTTTCATCTCGAGAACAACGTGAAAGATATGGCAGTTGAGGAAAATGGCCTCTCATTACCGTTAACACACACTACATTTATGTTATATATCGTTGTTGGGTTGTACAGTCGAATCCGCTTAATTCAAGCACTGTATAACTCAGACAGCTGCTTTATACAGGCAAAATCCTCGGGTAAAGAACAGAAACTCCCGTTTAGGCAGCAAGCTACACAGGTTTGCAATTCCTTCTTCACGTAGAATGTAAATGTGGAAAACCTCAGGTTTGAAACATGTTCGAGAAAAGTAGTATTGAGTAGTTTCGTACTGTAATCTTATTTGGCCTTAACTAATTTGAGAATTGCAAGATTTAAGTGTGTGACTAATGCAGAAATTCTAATATTAATAATTCTAATGTGATGATTGCTGAATCGCAAAGTGAAAGAAGATAACCTGCATCGGTAGTTACTATGTTACTCACCAGGACTGTCATATTTTGCTGAATAATCATGAGATATGGGACCTTTCATGATGCCGCAAGGCAATGTTCCCTCTAAGCTGCGCACGTGTGCAATTGCGCAGCGTTGACACGGTCTCTGCGCACAAAAAATCCGAAGTGATAACTTTTTTTTAGTCGTTACGCACTGTTGTCCAAGGGACCGCGCAGTGAGTTGGTGAGTACGCGCAGACTCCTCAAAAATTAGAGGGAACATTGCCACAAGGTACTAATTCTTTTAACCGACTGTCACCGGTGGGTTTTTCCGAAAATGTTGCTTCACTTTTGAGAGAACGTTGTTGGTAAAATGTACATATTTTGGTTACTTCCTTATAGAGTCCACTACGTATACCTAGTGCGAATGATACATGCTGTTCACTGCGACAGAGATAACATATTTCGAACAAGACATGACTGACTGCTTTTGCTCAACTTATGCGATCGATACTAGCAAAACACTGTAGAGCGTTCGCCAGTGTCCTAAATTATTGTGGTGGAGTTTGGCATTGTGTCACAACAGTTCTGTCTAGCAAAAGGATACTGCAGCTCAGGAAAAAGAGCCAGGCAGCATTGTTATGTCACAATGGCATACTCGATCACAATGCACAAAAGGGGACTGCAGCTCAGGAAAAAGAGCCAGACAGCATTGTTGCGTCACAATGACAAACTCGATCACAATGCAAAATTCGAGGCTGATTTTGGGGCGTTCCAGGGGCATGATCAGTATAAAATGTATATTTCCGTAATCAGTACAGCAGCAGCTTTCCATTGATACCCGTTTTATCAAATTTACCGCTTGGCAAGCTAGTCAAAAATGGCCGTAAAATTGCCATTGGTCAAATGGAATGTATGACGTAACTCAAATACAGCGAGAAATTCAATCTTGCTGTGTCCACACCATTTAGGACACTATGGTTTCACCCCAAACCACAGTCTGACTCATGCGTCAGCCGGGTCAGACTGCACTTTACGGTGAAGCGCTCCACAGTGTTTTGATAGTATCGTTTTCTCGTCTTCTTGATTATATACACGAGCGGTTGACCTCCTCTCATTCATTGTGTAACAATGGCAACAAACAAGATCTGAACTTGAATATGAAAACAGTGACTTGTTGCTTTATTTGTGCTTTGCTATATTGATTTTATTTTGAACCTGGATTATGCGTAGGCCTACGACGTACGTAGGTTACGTAATCACGGTACATAAACTTGCCTTCAAAAGTAAACACATTACCGGTTCAGTTTATATAGCCTATGGATTTTATTCACGCTTCAACATTCTGTAAATGGATTTTTTAATCTAAATTTAAAGTTAATTTTCATGGGCTAGTCAGAATCGCGTCGCGGACCGCTCATTGCACATCGTGGGCCACACATTGTCTGATCTACAGTCAACCGCACAATCTTTCCCTTTCTCAGGTGTTCTACACAGGATCCAATTTAGCACTGAGAATTTTGGGAACATAAGATGGCAGAACACCAAGCGACTGTTATTTGGAAACTTATTATGCTTCTCAAGCGATAACTTCCAAGTTAGTAGTCGCACATCACACATTTGGCACAGAGAAATGTCTAATTAGGTGATCCTCATTCCAGAGGGAGGTGTTGTTTGCTGTAGTTGCTGATAGGAAACCTGAAGATCTAGAAATGGGAAACTTGACTGTTGCATTTGTGTATGATAATGCAGGAGAAGAAAATTTGGTGTCGGATGATGAAAGTGATGGAAATGTTGAAGGAGCTGAAGGTAAAACATGAATTATGACCCGATGCAACAGTCCAACAAAATGGAAATTGCCTAATCCTGCTTGGTGTTATTAGTAATTTTCGCTGCTCGCTAAAACTTCGGAACATCAAGGTATATCTGAGTAAGTGAATCCGAAATTTTTTACCGAATTTGTACTACTCACTTCTTTATCTTCTGAACCCAATCGAAGCGCATTGCTATGATTATTTTTCTCGTTAAAATCATGATCTGCTTTACAGCTATTCCTAGAGGTCGGAGAACTGCCACTGCCAGGCCATTATTAAATATGAAGAAACTATACACCATGGTTGAAACTGATGCCTATTTCGAAGCGTACAGACACGTGTTGGCAGGACTGAGAGGTTTGAATGTCTTTGTTCGTATTTTAGTACCGCTTTTATGTTCTTCTAATTCAGATACCATCAGCCTACCTCTAGAACGGTACATAGTCAGTTGTGAGACGGATGTACACGCTCCTGCTTACTTGCGTCCCGGAACAAGAGGCAGGGTTGAATATGACTTTTCTTCAATCACTAGTAAAGGTAATGTGTTAACCAAATTATTTAGTCCGAAATATCTTTCAATATTCTTATCATATCAGAAACCATGATAGATGTGCTGGGTAATCAGTGGCCATCATCTGGTGAGCTGCACTTGAATCAGTCTCAAGCTGATGGACTTAAGTTGGCTTTAACTCATGAATTAGCGATTCTCCAAGGCCCGCCTGGTACTGGGAAAACCCATGTGGGATTGGAAATCATGAAGATTCTTCTGAACAATAAAGCGATTTGGTAATGATTAAAACGTGATCCTTCCAAAAGAGCGTCGCAAAATCTATATATTTCAGGTCACAATCGAGTGTGGACGCACGAAATGCCGCTTCTTCTTGTCCAATCCTTGTTGTGTGCTACACAAACCACGCACTGGATCAGTTTCTCGAAGGGATAGCAAAGTTTTCTAGCAAAAAATCTGTTATTGTTCGTGTCGGAGGGCGTTGCCAAAATGAAGTAACAAAGAAGTTTTCTCTGTTCAAAATCAAGCAAGAGCGACAAAGAAATGAATTTGGATTTCGGGGCACCAAAGCGACTAGAAGGACGATCTGGGATCTCAGGGGTAGGCACGCAGATGTATGAACTATGAATTTTGTGAAGGTATTTTGTATACCTTTACTTTCAAATGATTCACCTGCTATTTTTGTATGCCCTTCTCTATAGGCTTTCCTGTGCAATTTCTGAGACTTGACCTAAATGACGCNTTTATGGCTTCAGTATGTGATTTATGGACTTGACTANATTTTATNGTCCACACCTCACCTGGGTTGAAGTCAATATTTCATGTATATTCAGTTATTTTAGATTTGAAGTCATGCCTGGAGTGGTTGATCATATTATGAGGAACCAGAGTCACAGCGAAATAATCCTAAGTGCTTGTGGCAGAGTAAGGTCTAACCATAGCTTGTAAAAAAAGTTGTGAAAAGTTGAGATGCAATTTCCGTCACCATGTACAGCCGAATNCGCCTAATTCGGTCACCAGATAACCGGGACAGCCACTACATTCGACAAAAATGCTCGGGAATGGTACTCTAGTAAAAANTTTACCCCATATGTATGGTTTACACAGTACTACAGTATACATTATTCGTTGAATCATTTGGTATCGAAATACTGTACGTACATGTACGTACAACTAACCTAAAGGTATTGCTCTTGAGCATTTTATGCGATCAATGCCAATTAGCGCAACTGTGAATCATTTATGCACATGCACAGCAGTACAGCATTTTCAATGAGTTTTCTGTCTTTATGCATGGCCAAAAAACAAACAATTGATTTTATACTCAGTATAGACAAAGCCGTTTCTTCACTTAATTCGGCCAAAAGTTAACTTGAACCGATGTGTATGAATTGAGCAAAGGGAACCGTATTAGATATAAGTGTTTCGACGAAGCTAAGATCCGAGTCAAATTTAGATTGGGAATGGTGCCACATAAAAATCTCTGTGATTCCATAAATCTAATATGACATATTTTTAAAACTTCAGATGAAATGAAGATGCAACAATACGACATATCGGCCAATGTCGATCAACTGGAGGCATCTCTACGGATTATCCTGAAAGTAGACAACCTTCGAATCCCTATTCAATTCCTACAGCAATTTCAGGACGCTTGCGCTCCTGGAGAAATCGGTAATAGTGTAACTCAAACATTTGACATCAAGTCAGGATTCATGTCATGAATCGAGTCATCCCAACACTGGTATGAAATAAAAGTGTGTGAATTATTTCCTTACCTACTGTCAATGTAAAGAATATATTCTCCAGATTTAAATGTCTGTACCTTGAAACACTTTGTTGCGTGAANAAATTTCCTCTTTTTAATCAGATCTGGATCGAGAATTACTCTCTTGGCTTGGNCTGAAAGCGAAAACCAGGGAAGTGGTGTATCACAAGGAAATTGGCAACTTGCAGCCTGATACACTAATGCTTTTACGAAGTCTCCAACACTCGGATGAGGACATTGGACGAGCTTTCTATGAGACAGGTAAGTCTTTGGATTTCAAAACATGGCTCTGAATTTCCGTGCCTATGATGTGTATCGATAGTATTCATACTGTATTACAGATGCTTACTTAGTACTACGATAAACTGATCGGAGACAAGATAATTACCAAGTCCCGCTATATGCAGTATTGCAATATTTTATCCCCTACTTATCCATATGTACCCTTATCATGTTACCGCATATTCCTGCTTTTGCATAACTCTACATATCCTTATGAAGACATACCTACCTGGGAAGGTGCAATTGCAATAAGAAAATAATCGTTACTCTTCACATGAGCATGGCATTGTATCCCTTAGGTCAAAACAACCTCCACGCTATTCATGATCATATTTTGGCGCATAAGGAAGAGTGGATGCAGTGCAATAATGGTGAGTTTTCGATTTGACTTGTATTGCAAGGATCAAAGTAGTCAACATTTCTAATCAAGTAGCATCATAAATGATTCACAACTTAAAATTCCAAGATATGTCAAAACTACTTCAATTAGTGGCAAAGTCGAAAATGAAAGGACAGACAATCAATATTTAGAATGAAAAGTACTCATGGTCGAGGCGTTTACTTTTGTCGGTTAATCTGATGTGGGTCACTTTCAAAATTGCAAGACGCATCGTTGTGACTGACAAAAATGACACTACAAATAGGTGCAGTTATTGAAAAACATCATTTACAACAGTGATTCAGAACCTCGGCTCTCAGAGCTGCATGCTGCTCCAAGGTAGCTTTCTTGCGGCGCTGATTGACCTTTAAATGAGCCACAAAATATAATAGGTGAATACTAGTTATTTGTTTCTATGAATAGTATAGTCAATTTCTTGTCTGTCTGATAAAATAAGGGATTTTAGTTATGTCTAAAGCCGTCCAAGGCCACTTCTGAAAATCGAGAAAAAGACTTCTTGCAGACTAGCGTTAAACGCGTGGATGAATACCCGTCAAATAAGGATATATCTTGAGTTCTGCAGGTCATAGACCTTTATATATCGCCTCTGTGAAGAGTACAATTCGACACAAATTTACCAACATCAAAATAACGACTTGTAGTCAAGTATAAATTGCAATGAGTCCAATATTACTCAGCAATAATACTTCGTAAACCTGTGCATCAAGTGCTGGAATATATGAAGACTGAAGAGCTATCACATAGCGACATAGCATGTTGTAGTATTGATTTCAATGTTTATTTCAAAGTATAGCACTCCCCAATCTACCTCTATCAATGCTAAAATAACCGACACGGAATCTATAGAAGTCTATGTGCATGCATTTAGTTTAGCTGGATGGTGAGATCCAGTGTTAGCTCTTTTTCAATTTTCGTTTTAAGTAGCCTACTCGACTGTTATCATTCGGCTCCATACGTACTCTGAAGTTTGAAAGGCGGCTCCGACATCCAACAAGGTTGGGAACCACTGATTTACAGTGATATTGGGTCATTTCACGACGCCGTTACAACAATTTCACTCGTAAGAGAGTTATAAACCTATACAAAAACNATGTTTTCCTTTAAAAAATCTACATTGAAAGATCTTATATAAGTAGAAGCTGTCTGAAAATATATCTACTAGAGCAAGTAGCACAACTAGGCATATACTGCATGATAAGAAGTAAAATAATCGTTACTGACCATGGTTAAATTACAGTCATAAAAAAAGCTATTNAAGTGTAGTCTCAATTGATTAGAATATGGACATTTGGCCGAATTATTTCATACAGTGACAAAAGCAGAGGAGTTGGCTGACGGCGAACAATATATGAGAGAGGAAGCAGATATGGTGCAGCAACACCGGATGCTTGATAGTGGTACATATACGCTGCATGTTATAGCTGCACGATATTGCAGTACCTTGTGCATGATTCTCAGATGAATTTCGTCGGATCGGACCAATGAAAAATGACGAGTACGCCATGAAGACTTTGAGGAAACAAATGGNAGCTATGACTTTTGACGATATCCACAGTAAATACATTTTATAAATTTTGTAATATTTCTGGTAAGTTCAGTCTGTTCCAGATAACGATGTGCTGGAAGAGGACAGAGGTGGTTGGGAGCAAACGCGGCATGATAGGAAGAAAGCAAAGCAAATGCTACGCAGGCAACTCAGCAAGACTTCAATTATGACTGATGAAGAAGAGCGTGATGTATACAGTATTTATGAATTGAAGATGGAGGATCGTTGGCGTTTATACAGGCAAGTCATAAGAAGCAACAGTGTCATGAAAGGTCGTACCTACTTAGGGTTGGGTACAATTATTCAACTACACGAATCCCAGTCGAATATCAATTGTAATGATTGAAGTCGAGCAGGTAGAGTCTAGTTTTGTCGAGTAACGAAGATTAGGGTGGAGTGAAAATAACTTTTTTCTAAATCTAAAAAGGGGGGTTCCTAAATCCTGACAAATGACCTAAAACTTCAAGAAAAATTGATTTTAGGGGATTGCCTTCATTTGCCAGCAGGCAACCCCCCAATTTATGCGTGCGAGGGGGTAAAATTGCCCATCTCGACAACCACTGGTCGCTACTAAGCCAGCAGTCGAAGCACGACTGTGTCCTTCCACCCCACTCAAGGGGTCTGACGATCACTCGGGGTCTCCTTCCACAATCCGCAGCCATATTCTAGATCAGGGGTCACCAATGAGGTGTCCACGGGCCCCAGGTAGCCCGCAAGGACCAGATGAATCGCCTGCGGGCATGTTCTAAAAATATATGGAGTAACAGTTCTTACCAGTGAGCTTTTACATATTGAGATTGATATATTTAGCTGTTCTTGTGTAAATCACACTAATATGTAACATAGTTACTCCAGTCATTTACCCGCTTCAAAATTTTAGTGTTTTTTGTCTGTAACTCGTTTTGTGTTCACATTAGAGAAAACTTTCTTCTTAAGACCGATAGAAACATGATGTTTTGGCATCTTTTGAGATATATATCATGACTCTACTACCAGTGGTTGTCGAGATGGGCAATTTTACCCCCTCTCTCGCAGAAATTGGGGGGTTGCCGGCTGGAAAATTAGGGCAATCCCCTAAAACTAGTTTTCATTGAAGTTTTAGGTCATTTGTCGGGATTTGAGAACCCCCTTTTTTCGATTTGAAAAAGAAAGTCATTTTCACTCCACCCTAACGAGGATATACGCTTGTAGTAGACCAAGATTACTATTTTACCAAGAAAAGTATAGTTTTGATAATTGATTCGTTCGTTCGCTTATTAAAAAATTTTGTCCTTTCAAAACATCGCAAGATTGCTGTTGTAGGCCTGAAACCTCTGCTGTAAGTCAACATTGAAAACTATGTTGTAAAGGCCCAAGGATAATAATCGAACCTCACAATGGTCATAAATCGCTACAATGAATAACGTTGTTTTTAACATATTAAATCAACTTATTGTGACCCGTGACGCTCTCATTAATGTTTGATAGGGTCTGTCATGCTCGCAGTGTTAGGCCACCTTATCATAGTCTGAGAATATTTACATTATATTCTACATATAACCATGATCATACATCAATAGTGTATTTGCATGATGCATTTATATATGCTTTGAAATTATCTAGCATGAACTTGTGACACGCTCCATGTAAAGTTGTTCTGGTCTACAGATATTTTTTTGAATTGTGCTAGTAAATTTATACATCTAGTTTTATCACCAATTTTACTACCACTTTTGATTGCACGAAAGTCTTCTACAATATTGAGATTTCGACTGCTGTGTCGAAAAGCAGCCGGCCCTCGGTGATGCCTTCGGCTTCTTGATCGGTAGGTGTGGGTTCGATTCTCGGCCAGGTCATACCAAAGACTAAAAAACTGGTGTCCGCGACTATCCCCCTCGGCGCTCAGCATTCAGGGCTAGTATGGAGCAGAAAAATCATGGCGGTGCAGACTAGCTAACCTTACCTAAAATGTTGTATTGTATCGCCATCGTCAAAGCATCTCAATGGTGAAGACGAGAATGAATCTGATCTCTATCATATCGATAGCTTCATATCCTTTTGATTTTAGGACATGGGTGAATCGTTGGCGTGAGCAATTTCACGTTGTTTCTGACAATCAGATTATTGAATATAACCGTCTGGCAACCCAACTTGCACAACTGCGCCGTTTGGAAGATGCTGAAATTCTGCAGGGAGCAGACGTTGTTGCCGTGACGACCACCGGAGCCGCCAAGTACCGTGATTTAATTTACAAATTGAAAAGTAAAATCGTAGTGGTGGAAGAAGCCGCTGAGGTTCTGGAAGCTCATATCGTCACGGCAATGCCAAAATCAACCGAACACCTCATCTTAATCGGTGATCACCAGCAGCTGCGGCCGTCTCCAACAGTGTACGCACTAGCCAGGCATTTTAATATGGATACTTCTCTCTTTGAGAGGCTGATAAAAGTACATATACCACACGTCACCTTGAACATCCAGCATCGTATGAGGCCAGAAATTGCCGATCTCATCCGTCCGCGAATATATAAAGATTTACAGGATCACGAAAGCGTGCTTTCCCGCGATGAAATAACGGGAGTGGCGAAGCCCGTGTTTTTCATAAAGCATGGTGTGTACGAGGAAAATTTACGGGATGGGAGGACCAAACAAAATCTGCACGAAGTCGATTTCCTCATTGCCCTGTGCGACTATCTTCTTAAGCAGGGATATGAACCGGAACAGATAACGATTCTTGTCATGTACACCGGACAACTTCTCGCGTTTCGCAATGCGATGACGGAAAAGCGCGGAGTCAGAGTTACAGCGGTTGACAATTTCCAAGGGGAAGAAAATGATATCATACTTCTCTCGCTTGTTCGAAGCAATGACAAGGTAATGCGATTCAAAAGCGGCGTCATGACATTACAAATAGCAGAAGATTGAAGCTGTTATTTTGTTGACGTTATGTTACCCACAAAATACGATTCTTCCGAGTTATCAAAATTTATGTAATTTATTTTTTGATGAACAAATACTCAATTCTTTTCCGAAACTTTTTTGACATATTGTCACGTCTGTGTGTGTGGGAAGTAACTGAGCTCCCAAAGAAAGTATATTTCACTATTTACAGCACGTCACCACTTTTATCACACTCTAAAATTTTACAGATTTGATAGCTTTCAAAATAAGTGACTCACAACGTACCCAGATTATAGATGGAATATGAATATTTTACAATGGATATTCATTCCTGTTGTGGATTCTGCCAAACTATTCCTGTGTACTGCCTACTGGTGTAACTTACTGTACTTAATAACAGTGTGATGGGAAAAATTTATATTGCCTATTCCATATGAACTTCTCAAAGGGATAGATCTATACTTGGTTTTTCATAAATACATAGTGTGGTTGCTTATAAAGTACGTTGAACGATACAACACATAGTTTTCTGGGTCCATGTATTATAAACATTACTTGATTTCTAGGTATGTTTTTGAGCGAGCATATGTTTACTTAGGTCAGTTTTTGACACATAAATTGAAGGTGGTATTTTGAAACTATTTACAGGCTAGCATTGGATTTCTTGCGACAGAAAACAGAATATGTGTTGCGTTGTCAAGGGCAAAGCTGGCTCTATATTGCATTGGAAATATGGATGTGAATATATAAAATTATGTATTTGGGATTATGACTAAAACTTAGTATTATGTTATCAGCTACTTTCTATGAAAAGCCTAATGTGGAGTCGGATACTGGGACACTTGGAAAATGCTGATAGCGTCGGAGAGTCGCTTACCTTGCAATGTAAAAATCATCCTGATCGACTTACCCCAGTTAAGGCAGCAATGGATTTCAAAAATGTTCCAGAAGGTAACTTTTTGATATATATATATATATATAGTGATAGTAACATAATACCGAATACTGTGCAAGCATATTTTCTGTACCA
>ATSW01016137.1:0-17499 GCA_000444245.1 Botryllus schlosseri | reverse complement strand
GAAAATGCTTCGCGGACCCCCGGTTGAGAACCACTTACCTATAAGTAGTTGAAGTATTGTTGTCATCACAACATTTGGGGATATTCTCAAAAATATTTTCTCAAGCAGAGAACTGTTCATACACTTACAAAGAATAACTCCTATGGAACCAAATCTTATGTGCCTAGTGTAGTTATCAAAATTATATTTTTCAACCATATTATCGCCTCAACAATCGGTCAAATCTCATACAGGTAAATTACATAGCATACTGGTAGAGCAATCATTCACTCATTTGGCCAGTCAACACTTGCAAAACATCAAAATTTGGAAATTGATTTCACAGAATTGTGAAAACGCCCAACGAGCAAGTTTACTCAAATCTGTTCACAGATTCTCAATAAAATTCTTCCGGGAACAGCTACATTTCCTGTACAACACCAGGGTTGTTACCAAGTCACAAGCTTCCGAATCACTAGTCACTCTCACTTTTATAGTTTTGACTCAAGTCGAGTCATTTTCAATTCCCACCGTGTCAAGTAGCCCGAGTTTCAAGTCAGTGAGTAGAGGGATGATGACTCGAGTCCGACTTATCAATCCGGTTTAACCTATTTTTCCCAACTCTGCTAAAGTGATATAAAATGGCACGGATTCATAATATTGTAATTTTCCTCAGTCCTAACATTTTCTGGCCCTATTTTCCAAGTATCAAGACTGATAGACGAAATATCAATAATGTGGTGAATTTACGATTCTTCAAAGTTACAATGAATTGTCTTTCTTGGCCGTCCTAGTCTCGAGTCATGAATAATGACTCGAATACAAGTCGAGTCAATACACAAATTGACTTGAGTCAGGTCATTTTAAACGTTTAAAAAAAATGACTCGAGTCAAGTTCAGTGACTATAGTCATTACAACCCTTTACAGCACTTCCGTTGTTACACGAATTCTTAGCTTATCACTTGCAGGTACGTTGATATTTTTTGTTAATTTGAATAGATCACAAGATTCCAGTTGCAGTTTTGTAGCTTTGTGATGATATAAAGTGGTTTGTAGTTGATGCTTGTCTCTGTTGATCAAGCTTATACTATAAAAAGTATTGCTGCAAATGTAACCCTGACATACTTCTGTACTACATTTCTAGTCAGAACACAGCAAAAGTTTAAAATATGTAAGGATATAGTTCTCATTGAAAAGTTCACATAAGCATTCCATCCTTATGCCGGGTCAGAGTCGTCAAATCCCATGTTTTTAAATCACAGATGTGACATTGAGCTTTCAAGTTTGCAAGATAAATCTTTGCCACTTACAAAGAATAACTCCCATGAAACCAAATCATATGTGCCTAGTGTAGTTATTAAAATTATATTTTTCAACCATGCACAGCTGCTATACCGCCAGACTGTTTGAAGATTTCATTTATAGAAATGATGGTATGTAGCTAAATAATCTATGCACGACTCACTTTATATTCCTGCTTTTTATATTTCATATTTTAGTAAGCCCTGCCCCAAGCTATTTAATATGCTTAATGAAGCATTAATCAATCATACATGTCAAGAATGTGTATAAAATATATAACCAAAAATACCTTTGGACACATGGAAAATACCTGAATATAGTTTTCTTGCTATAAGGCAGCTTAGATCCTTGAAATCACTAGTGGCATTGCTTTTATTGGACAGTGCTCATTCTTAGCTTTCATATGACACCTTACTCAATAAATTTGAAGTATACCTTTTTTCACAATTCAGCCTGGAAAAATTCATCACGCATGACTGATTTTACTTCTGCCTCACCTTTAGCCCCCCTTTTAACCCCAAGCGGATAGGTTATTATCATAATAAAAATATTCAAAATGAGTGTTAGGCTATGTACTTTCTGAAAATGTACTCCATTCAAAGCCATAGAAAAAGACTAATTTACATTAAAATTCTAAAGTTCATGTTCCAAAAATCATACCTTTTCACGGTTGACTGAGCACAAAAAGTGCTCTTTTTCAAATCCCCATAAATTCTAAACCGCTGAATGGATTTTCGCAAAATAACTTTTGTTCAGTTTGAAATATGTCTACGTTGCTGGGGAATTGCATTTGATGTTTATTTTGAAACACGTGGTTATCTGCATCAGTTGATTTGGGCTGGAATTACCCTTATAGTATTTCGGCGTCAGCCATTACCACACCGCGGCGTACCAACACATAATGATGGTTAACATGAGACTGAGACTCCAAAAAGTGGGCCAAAAATTCGGCCACGAGAAAACCACTTCACTCGTGAATGATCGAAAATTTTCATTATTGGCGCGATTAAAGCTACGTAAACTCTCTGCTTACGCTGAGTAGAATGGATGTGCTCACAAGTACAGGTGAAGACATCCACCCAACGGTAGGGTCTGGGGGTGAAGCCCCCGGAAGTTTGACTTATCGCCCTGTGGGGGCCCCAAGACAAGCGTTTTTAGGGGTGGGCTGACGAAGTGCTTTTTCGGCCAGGATTTGCGGATGAACGGTATAGCTGCTGTAATGTGTTTTCTTGCGGCACGCATTGTATTCGTCTAGGTAGTTGCCAGAGTAGCCTGCGTCTGGTGGCAGTGGGCAATGAGCAATGTAGCACGACAAGGTGCTTGGTTCCACTCCGACACGCTTCTTTCTCTCGATATTGTCAAAGAGAAGAATAATATTAGAATTGGCGTGGTCGGTTAAGCCCACGGCCTTCAACGCGAAAGACTGTAAAGGACTCTCGGCGGCGGAACGTTTATCTCGATAAAGCAATTTTACTTCGACTCGGCAGACTCACTACCATAAAATCACATGGATGCCATCATGAATATAATTAAACACGATCAAAACCCTCTAAATGTCACTCTCTAGCACCATATAATTGCAAAAAAACGGTTGCATACTTTATATTTTGGCTTTATTTCAATTTTGAAAGTTCACCGGTCCGCCAGACATTTTTTGAAATTTTACCGGTCCGCGAGGTGAAAAAGGTTGAGAACCACTGCTATAGGTGACGAGCTTGATTCATATTGATGCACACCAACAGGTATCCAATTTTCGATAGCATAAGTATTCGTCCAAATCATGGGATGAAAATGATAGTATTGATATGGAAATGCGATGCTAATCCTCAGTTTTCTCGAACAGCGCGTTTTAGAAAATAGCATGGTATGGCGCCATTCCCCATATTATAAGGCCCGTAGTTTGGTCGAAAAGCAATACGGAGAAGTTGTATAGGATACGGTGTAAACACTTCGCGCGATTAGTAAACGTGAATATGGTGGACCATAAAAATGCCATATTGTGTAGCTTTATTTCCAGAAATTAAAGGCATTACTACACTTCCTTTTATATTACAACATGTATGTTATCCAGACAAAAGAACTGATAATAACTATAACTCAAAGTATACGACACTGGTGAAAGTGAATTGTAAAAGTGAATTGTAAATGCTACTTCTAAAAGCAGAACATGTATTTCATGTTTTTAGTCCAGAAAGTTTCAAAGGTAGTATGCTAAAACAGCTCTAAAACTAAAAAAAAAGTCAGAGCCCGCTTTTCCAGATTTGGACACGCCATGGACAATGGACATGCTAGAATACGATATGACAAGTAAATGCCAGATTGCGAAACATCAGTTTCAAACGTCACGATGAGCCATATATACTGTGATGAATTATTTGATATGGACAAAGGGCGACAATGTGGTGTGAATGGAACCACGCCAACCCTCTACCTAAATTATATTCACCGATAATTTCGTGAAATCATACTGGTAACTCCGCATCCAGCACTGCGCACGAAGCGCGATGATAATTCTGGGCTTTACTAAACTGTCATGAAAATTAAATGTTGATACTCCGTGAAAACAGCCCCGAAATTCCTCAGGCCATCTTCCTGATTGGACGATTGAACTACTTCTACTTGACAAACTGAAAATAGCGAAAAGTAAGTAAGTAGATCACAAAATATTACGAAGTAGAAGTAGCGAAATTCAGATCTACTTGAGTAAGTACCACAAGTAGAGGAAAACTACTTGAGTACTTCGAACAAGTAGAAGTACTTCGTTACTGACCACCTCTGCGCTAGATACACATCTACGGCAATTCAGATCCGATGCGCATGGTAGCCTATTACCAGGGTGGTAGTTTCCACTCAATGTTTGATTAGCATTATTATCAAGATGGTGAAGAGAGCCAGTTATATACTATGGTATGTCCAAAGAAAGTCATTGAAGTGGCAGAGAAATTAGGCAGTAGAGCGGCTGCGCACAAATTTGATGTCAATAAAGCAAACATAAGACTATTGAGGAAGAAAAACAAATCAAATTCCAGCAAGAGTACTTGGAAGAGGAAAGAAAGCAGAGTATCCAGATGTTGAGGATCAATTAGTTAAGTTCATTAGGCTCGATCACCTGCTCGTACAGGGGTGCGGTGCGTATTATACATGGGTGCGTACTACATATGGAAAACTATGGTAATAAAAATAAAATCACAAATTCAACAACATCTTGATGCAAAGACATTCAGACTTACTCGTTGAGCTGGCCTGTCGATGCGTGTTGTGGAAATAGTGACACTCTGTGATGTTAACAATGGATCGCTCTGTGATACAACAATACTGCGCGTTCTGCGAGGCACAAATACTGTTCTTGGTCTGGTCGGTGCGGTGCTTGTCGGAATTCTGCGATTTCTCGATTGCGAGACAGATTCCGAGTACGATGGTATCGTTATTACATCGCTATTCACAATACGATGTTCTGGGAATACTCGAAATGGATCTGGGAAAATAAAAATTCACATTTCAGTCATGCATAATATGGTTGTCCAAAAATAACAAATGATATTTTACTGCCTACTTGATAAAATTAGTTAGGTTGCCTAAAAAACACTGCACACCAATTATGGCTTAATTCCAACCTATAGAAGCATTGCTATATGAAAAAAACATTTGATTTAGTACAAGTTTTCAACTAGCACAAGTGATAGCCTATTGGGAGTACAAAATTTTGAATTTGAAAAAAATATAGTAGGCCTATTATTTACGGTGGCCAATTCTTCAATTACACTGAGCAACAATCTTGAACGAAAAATTTGTTGACTTCGATTCTGCACTTGATTAGGCTAATTTTAGCGTGCTGATTCCAAAAATGCCACTGGTTTTCTTCAATCACATATGTTCAAAATATACAAATTTTCACGAATGCAGCCATATTACTTTTCCATACCATATAGAAATCCGCACTTTTATCATATAATACGTCATATAGCCAATGGGTCCATTAAATTATCAGGAAAGCGGATACCGGTATCGAGCTAGACCAATGCTTTCACCCATTTTTGGTTAGAGGATGCAATCTTCTGAGGATATTTCAGGCACATATTTGATGCAAACCGCAGGATATGGTACGGTAAGCAAAATAAACATTACATTTACTATCAACTATAGGTCCAATGCCCCATTCAGCTTATCCAGTGTAACTTAAAACTCCTATACGATCGATAATTTGGATCAAGATGAAACTCTTAAGGATAGCAGACCTAAAAATGAAGATTTTGAAATCGACGATGATTCCGAAAGTCAAATGATCTGACATAGGCTTGGGGACTTGGAAGAGAAATATTCGGAAGTTTTAAAATCCTTGCGAATCGAGAACACGTTACTTTGCAAGAGAGAGAAGATGTCTCACTTTCAATCATGAGAAACGGTGTTTTCATCGTAGGGCTACTCTCGGTATCTTTGTGCATTGCCGTGATACTGGCTGGCATTGGCATTATACTGTTACCATGGGTTGGTGGAAGAGTTGGGAATCACGATTTACAACTCAAGTGAATGGCAAATGTCTATTGGTAGCTCAAAGTGTGTCATTCTCCAAAATGGCAACGTCTTTAGTGCAGTAACAATTGCACACTCGTCTTCGTGAATAATAAAGAAACATTTAATTGTTGCAATATCACAGGCACGAAAGGAAAGGACGTAGTTTATTTTTGTCCTTGATGTTTTTGCGGCATATACACCGACCCATGATACATGATGTGCATATGCCGCTGGACAAGGAAGGTACAGATATAACCTTTTACGGCTTTCCAAGTCTTGCACCACCCCTCCATGCTATCCCAGTAGTGCATGAGCGCCAAGCAGGGAAGTCATGGATACCAGTATTACTAATCAGGTCTTTGGTCTGACCCGGCCGGGAATCGAACCCACGACCTACCGATCAAGAAGCCGGACGCTTAACCATTACGCTATCTTGATCAATTGGATCATATTTGTCAGCTTTGCAATATTGTGTATTGGTCAGACAATAAGGATGCACATGTAATCCTGATACACATGTGCCACTGCACTGCCATATGTTTATGTCAAACAGCAGACATTCAAAAAAAGCTAAAATATCTAAATACTTTCCCTGAAAACCTTGACATAGTCAGAGATGGGCAAGGAGAGGTAAGATACCAGATTGGAGAACACATATGTTAGCTGACTATTTCTTGAGTATCAAACGAGACAACCCACAGCATTATGAGTTATTAGCGTAAATTTGGACCCTGAAACTGGCACTTTATTTGTCCGGGAGAAGCAATATCAGTTTAAATCAAATACCGGTAAATAAAGCACTGCAAATGTTTATTTGGAGTCTATTGATTTACTTTCGATTGCTTGTGGTTTTTGAAACGTTTTATACAATAAAAACAAAATATTAAAATTAGTAGCCTACTTTTATGTGGGTTATGTGACAATGTAGTGGGTGCCTAACCCAAAAACTTGACGTGACAGAGAAAAACGGAAGACATTTTTGAATTCAGCGCCCAAAAGTTAGTCGAAATCAATTGACTGAGCATCGACAAAAATTGCGTTTACCAGTGTCATTTATTGTAGATCTGCTCAACATATCTACTATGATTTGAAATCCTAAAATTTGAACATCTAATAACATTTCTTAATTTTAGAGCGAGAGCCAAATCTGGGGTAGGCTATTTTTCCATCTTGCGATCCAAGCCTCACGCATCGTAAAAAACAGATTAATAATGCTAGTAGACCTATGAAACGTTTTCCATGCATCTGTGAAATAGAGAAGGCGCAGAAAACTAAATGCGTCGACTTTCACTTCAACAATTTTATGACGGAAACACTTACTTTAGACTGTGAAAGTATCAAGTGATTTTGAGATACCGGTACCGTAAGTTCCGATCACGTATATGACTGAAATTTCCGTAACGGTAAAATAGCCTCTGTGTCAAGGTAGCTAAATATATTTGCGAAAATTGCGCAAATTTATAATGGTATTAGTTATTTTTCGAAAGCCGTGAATATGCACGTTGCAATTTTGAAAGTAGTCTTATTCGATTGGCTAAAGATACGTTTTGAAGTTACTTGAGTACTTTTCAAATCTTCATTTGTTACTTTCACTTTCACAAATTCTACTTCATCCACATCCACAGATTGCGCCTATTTTATTGCAATAAATTTAGCTCATACATTACGGTCGCGACCGAAATTTATAACCTGCTTGGCATATTATAAAAATAAGAACCACTGATGTTAGTGATGTAGACTGTATAATAACCTTCAGCTGCAGCAAATTTCAGACGGACTTGTGAAGCTTGAACCGAGCAACTGATGACTCATCCATCTGTACTACGACTAACCAGAAAGGTGATTTCAAGACCACTAGCAACGCTTGCAATGTAATCGACACCAGGAAATTGCATCCACTATGAATTGCCGTATATCAAAACCTGAAGCTACCTGCAACTAAACTGTCGCCATGACCGCTCACAGCCTCATAAAGCATAACCAAGGAATCGGACTAACTCCCTCCAGGCCAAATACAGATTGAAAGCGAGAGAGAAATTTCAGAAATTAAAATTAGAAAAACTCAAAGACATTGCAGAGAACATGGATAATAATGGCAAAACATGTTAAGTTGAAAAGAAAACAACTTTCCATTTGTACAAAATAATTACAAGTTCATGGAATAGGCCGACACCATATCTGCCATCGTCTAGACCAGAATGCAATTTTACTGTGAGATGGTGCAGACTAATGAATGAATGAACCATCAGATATCTTTTTAACATAATACAAGAAGTCACATTCAAGCATTGAAACCATGAAGTTTGAACTACCAGTTATCGAAGTAGGCTGAGAAACGTGTCTTCTCCTTTCTAGCCTGACTGACGACTAAATCGCAGCAAATTGAGCACAGAAGCTCATGCTGGTTATTTATTAATACTCCATGATCTGGCACCGCCAGGCATGGTATTTACTTTAGGCATGTTCGTCAAAAGAATGCCTGGTGAACTATTGCACAAGTGCTGTGCATGAAAGTATTAGTCAAAATAGGTAGCCTACATCATAGGCACAGATATGGTAGGCAATAGACATAATGTAGGAGTAGTAGGACTCTAGGTTAGCACATTTCACACCAAAGCAGTACGGAATCAGATAGATGTGGAGCAATAGTGTTGGCGAATAAACACTATAATGCAATTTCTATAATACTACAGACATAGGCGCTGAACTCTAATTTTCTCTAGGTATGCGAGATCGATGACGTCACAAAGGGTTGACGTCATAGTGCGCCAGAATTGGCAAATTAGCCGACTCGCAAGCGTTCAATATCACCTGGCACTTGTATATGGTGACAAAATTACGACATGATTAAGCAGGCCGCTTGCTGAATTGATTGAATCCATTTCAAATTTCCAAGGTAGCATCAGTTTATTATGGTTAAGAACATGCACCAATGCCGATAATACATCGATCGGATCGGCATCCTTGTGTAATGTACTCGACACATCACGCTACCATAAGATTACCAACGCGTGCGACTGTGTAGTCAATTAGCGAGCTCGCAATCTCCGCAACATTGTTAGCGCGCGCGTACGGCATTACCTTATTTCGTGTGTATTTCTCTTTAATTACTGATCGGTGTAATCGTCATCATCACTCGCGTTTTTCTTTTTCTATATATTCAATTGGTAGAACTGTTCTGTTGGTTACTTTGTAAGGACGGTTGGAAGATTTGCGGTCAAGCATTGTTATAAATCCTACGTTTACTCTGCCCTTGCCTACTTTGTGTCATTACATATTCAATCATTGTAGTAAAGGACTGTGTTTCATTTATACCGGCGTCACCGACCGTCAAGATTAGACAGGCTTCTGCGCCTATAGTCGCCACACGAACATTTCGCGTGCCGCGCAGAAACAATTTATAACAACCGCAATTTACAACGCTTGCTTCGATTACAAAAGCAAGTCAAAGTAATCCAATCCGTATTATTCAACGGAGATTTGATTTGTTTCATCGTCAGAGTGCATTCGATTGCACCAATTCAGCAATCACCATTATCTGCCCTGATCTTTGAAGACAAACGATTAGTATCAGAATGCCGCTGCAACACTCTCCGACCGACGAGAAAGTTCGATTAGCTCCTTCGTTCAAGACTGTCGCCAAGATGACCGTTGAAGAGATGCGTATAGAACTTGCTGCTCTCGAATTGCCAACCACTGGGAACAAGGCCGNNCTATNNGAAAGACTGAAGAAAGCTNGTGAGTGTAAGCCCGACAATTTGGAGACATCTAGAACGCAANCGCCNGATTCNCCGGTGCTNGATNAATCCGCNGCTTCGCCCGATCCATTTTNACTTCANNCCGAGAAGCCCAACGACCNNATGATGATGTTTACACTGATGAAGCAACAGCAAGAGGCAGCGGAGAAANGGTTNATCATTCAGCAGGAAGCNGCAGAAAAAAGATTCCTCCTTCAGCNTGAAGGAATGCGCCAGGAGGCGAAAGAAGAGAGACACAATNTAACTCAATTCTTCANCGACGTTCGCAAGGAAGCAGANAAATCNAATTNTAGCGGNGANTCCAATTTGCCCAGAGTCATTGGTAAGCGATTTAAGCGAATGAATAANGATCTTCTGGAANTATTGCAGGCACTNGAACTCAAGTACACGACTTCCAACTCAGTCGAAGAAATTGAAGTGTACGTGAAATCGGTCGAGATGTCCATGACGGATTTGAAATCCTACGTAGATGGNAAAATTGATCTATTGGAAGATGGCGACTTGAAGACCGAGATTATTNACGGTTTGAAAGANGCTANTCNAGTCTATTTAACTAACATTCCTCNAGCNAGGTCAAAGCTATCGAAATTGAAAGCGATTGACGAAGCTGACAGGACNGCTGGAAGTCTACCAAANGGNGTGNATCCGCCNTCATTTTATGGCGACATACTTTCTTTCCCGTCTTTCTGGNAGGCGTTTGAACCACTTGTTCATAACAACCAATCGGTCAGTAAATTTTACGAAATGACTTATTTGAAGGCTGCTATGAAGGGATCGGCGTCTGGTGTTCTGAACGGCTTTCCGTCTAATGCGACTAATTATGAGCCGGCGATTGCTGCGGTACTGCAACGATTCGGCAGGACGCAAGCAATTGTTCGCAGTCACATTAAAGATCTGCTTGAAGGGAACCGGGTAGATTTCGAACTCCACAAAGTGCGAGGTATGCTGGACCGGGCTTATGCAAAGAGGTCAACACAGATAAGTATTGTTCCGCTCAGTCTTTGGTAACTCAATCTATGTCGTCTCTTTGCGCATATTGCAACAAGCCCCATCCATTACTGAATTGTAGAGAATTTCTGAAATTAACTCCTGCTCAACGAATGTCTGATTTGTTGACAAATCCAGGGAAGGTCTGCTTCAGGTGTCTCGCACCGCAGGGTGAATCTGGACATCCTAAGCTGTTTTATTAGTGCAAAGCTCGTTGTGAGGTCGGAGGTTGTGGGAAGGCTCATCACCGACTACTGCACGTGTCGAAATCGTCGAATGCGAAAACAATGGTATCCACTGCTAGGCGATCAGCAGCGTCGGACTCCGAAATTGATACCTTGCTTCCCACCGCACTCGCGCAAATTTCGAACCAGGGTAATATAGGCGTGTTCGCATCGCTTTCGATTCGTTGTCGAAGAAGTCCTTTATCACCCGAAACGCCGCTAATTACTCGCAGCTACCGCCAATTCGAAGCCAACAAATGAATATTAGTGGATTTGGCGGTAGTTCAACCTCTAGTTCAATGGATCTAGTCACATTCAATCTGGAACCATTATTACATTCAGGACCGAGAGACTGTATTAAAGTTCAAGCGTTCGTTCAAGACGGTGTTATTTGCACGCCCTTAGATAACATCACTTTACGTTGCGATCAGGTTAGACACCTTGACGGATTGCTGCTGGCTGACCCTTTCCCAAGGGACGACGGTACGGTAGATATACTATTGGGAGGACGTTATTATTTCTCACTGATGCAAGGATCGGTTATTAGTCCTGAAATCCCCGAATCTGGACCATTTGCAATTGAAACTTTTTTCGGTTGGGTATTGGTTGGACCATGTAGTCGAAATTCCTCAGTTAATCGTTCTTCCAATTGTTTGCTTACCAGAAGCTCGTCAAAAGTNTCAGCGCTCTGAATTGGATCCTTGGCAACTGTTGGACAACAAACTCGAACGATTTTGGAAGCAAGACTGCATTGGGCTTANAGATAAGGATTTGGTTCATACTTCCGACGAGGTTTGACGCGATTGCACAATTCAATGATTCAGTGTCGTTCGATGGGGATAAGTATTGCGTGTCGTTACCATTTAAACNCGANGCAATAGAGTTGCAGCCCAATTTNGNNCAGGCATATTCTCGTTTGCTAACAACAGAAAAGGTTCTNAGGAAAAACCNTGATAAATTGACTAAATACGATCAGGCGATCATGGANTACGTGGACTGGACAANGGTTTCGCTCGAAAATTGTCGCAAGCGGAATTGGANAAAATTAGTACGATTCCTCATTNNTATGTCCCGCANCATCCGGTTTTTCGTGAAGCGAGTTNTTCCACNAAATTGCGAATTGTTTTCGACGCAAGCGCTAAAAATGGCTGTGGGTATTCGCTAAATGATTGCGTTTTGAAGGGCCCAAATTTGTTAACCGACATAGGAGCTGTGCTNCNACGATTTCGCACTCATAANATTGCTTTGAGCGGTGACATTNGNAAAATGTTTTGCCANACTGCTATTAATCCGGATCATCAGCGNTTCCAATTATACCTTTGGCGAAATTGCGAATCTCGCACAGCGCCAGACGTTTACGTTATGGAGAGAGTAATGTTCGGAGTCTCGTCAAGTCCTTTCCTCGCTATTCAAACAATCCACCATCATTCTAATACTGCGCCGATTATTGATAAATGTGGTCGCGACTTGGGCGATGAAATCGTTCGCAATATNTACGTCGATGACATTCATGTAGGTGGAAATAGCGTTNAAAGAGGTTGTCTGCAAGCAAAANAANTTGGTTGAGTTTTTCAATGACGGTGGATGGTCCTTGGTCAAATTTGCGTCCANTAATCGAGAAGTCATGGATTGCATTCCCGAGGAAGCTCGGTTACCGAATTGCGTTCTCGATCTTGATGATGCNAACAATGGTGAGGCCTCGTCTCTCGGTTTGAAATGGCANACGNCGCAGGATNTCATGTATTGTAATGTAAAACCCAAACTGCTTGAGCAGGATAAAATCGTCACAAAACGATCTATTTTGAGTAAGCTCAGTCAAATCTACGACGTGTTTGGATTTTTTTCAGCATTCGTTATCACAGCAAAGATTTTGATGCAAGAATTGTGGAAACGAAAACTCGATTGGAACGATCCGGTTGACGACACACTCGCCAAGAAGTATCGACAATGGACCGACGAGCTGTCGCTTCTNGAGTCCATCAAAATTCCACGGTACCTTTTTTGTCAAATACGTTTTCCAAATTCCATGCAGCTCCATGGTTTTGCTGATGCCTCCGAAAGTGCTTATGGGGCTGTAGTCTAAAGTCTACAGTAGAGCTGAAGATGACGTACGCAATATTCAGACCCGGTATTTGATTGCTAAAACGAGAGTGGCCCCATTGAAGTCGATATCTGTTGCGCGACTCGAGCTAATGGCAGCCCACTGTCTGGCTAAGTTAACTAGATACGTTTTGGATGCGCTGAGTTCTGAAATTTCTATTGATAAAGTCTATTTGTGGCTCGATTCAGAGATAGCTCTTGCATGGATTGACAAGCCAAGCTCTCATTGGAAAACGTTTGTGAGGAACAGAGTTCAGGAAATTCATGATCTCGTATCCCCACACGCTTGGAGACATTGTCCAGGCATCGAAAATCCAGCAGACTACCATAGCCGCGGCATGGCGCTTCATGAACTGAAGAATTGTTCTACCTATTGGCACGGACCGGGCTGGCTGAGGTCTGAAGAGTCGGACTGGCCTGTGAAATCGCACCTAGACCAACCGAATCCGCAAGTCGACACAGAAACCGCGACTCCTCGCGTGTTGGTGAACATCACACAGCCACCAGTTCCCTTTTATGTGGATCGCTACGGTAACTATTCCAAAATTGTTCGTATTACAGCGAGAATCTTGCGTTGGCGTCATCGTGACTACATGAAAATGGACCCAGAGCGCAACAATCGACTCGTTGGACCAAATGTGTTCAGGATGGCGGAATACTTCCTTTTACGTCAGATTCAACGCTCAAGATTTAGCAGCGAATTCGAAAATCTCGACAAAGGTAAGAATGTGTCGAATAAATCAAAAATTAAAGACATGGATCCCAGAGTAGACCTCGAAAATGAGCTAATCGTTGCTGGTGATCGGTTGAGTTTGTGTGATTTACCAGAGTTCACGAGTTCTCCAATTATTCTTCCCGCCAAGGAGCCGTTAGTGGAAAAACTCATTCTACATGTCCACGAAAGCAACTCTCATTCTCCTCAGGACACAACCATCGCTATTCTTCGCGAGCGTTTCCTTATTATTCATATCAGGAGCGAGGTAAGAAGGGTATTGCGAAATTCCATCGTTTGTCGACATTGGAACACGAAACCACTCCAACAGAAAATGGGTATTCTTCCAAAGGAACGCATTTGCGTTTCTCCGGCATTTTCTGAG
Source organism: Botryllus schlosseri (assembly GCA_000444245.1). Classification (NCBI taxonomy): domain Eukaryota; kingdom Metazoa; phylum Chordata; class Ascidiacea; order Stolidobranchia; family Styelidae; genus Botryllus; species Botryllus schlosseri. The sequence continues at coordinate 3,539 of ATSW01016137.1, read as the reverse complement.
GTCGGGTTGGATTTGACGGGGCCAATTTATATTAAAGTAGGTGACGACGCGATGCAAAAAGCGTATATTTGTTTGTTCACTTTCCCCCACAGTAGAATGATTCATTTGGAATTGACCAACGATATGTCCACGGAGGAATTCATCGGTGCTCTGCAACGAATGATAAACAGGCGTGGCTGGTGTCGAGAAATTATATGCGACAACCAACTGACTTTCAAAAAAGCTGAGCGTTTAATTCAGATTTCCACACGCGCGTCCTTCAAAAAGCGGTCTGACAACGAAGCTCTGCAGAAATTCCTTACCGACAACGGGATAACGTGGAAATACATTCCCGAACGTGCTCCACACCGCGGTGCTTTCTACGAGAGGATGAACAGATCCGTTAAAGAACCTCTCAGAAAGAGAACCTCTCAGAAAGATTCTGGGTAAGGCAAAATTGAACTTCACTGAACTCTACACCATTTTGACAGATATCGAGTGTGCGATGAACCAGCGGCCGTTGACATATCTCGGTTCCGATCCGAGAAACCCACAAGCAATCACTCCGGCTCATTTGGCAATTGGTCGACCACTGCGACATTTACCGAATTTTCCGTCCAAAGCGAGTGTCAACGTCTCGAAGCGATTTCGCTATCTCCAAACGCTGTTGCGGCATTTCTGGGCGTGATGGACGAAGGAATATCTCCCGACGTTGATCAGAAGAAAGAAATGGGCTTTCGAACATTCTGTCCCAAACGTCGGAGACATTTGTTTAATCGCAGACGACGGATACGCGCGCTCGAATTGGAAGATCGGGAGAATCGTGCATGCTTTCAAGGGCAAAGATGGCCTCGTGAGGACATTCAAATTGAAAACCGCTCGCGGATATCTTACGCGACCTATACAAAAACTCCATTTACTGGAGAAGGACTAATTCGGTTGACTATGACCAGTCAAAGGGGGGTGGATGTTAGCGCGCGCGTACGGCTTTGCAGTGTCTCGTGAGATCTTGGTGTATTTAATTTAATTGTCTCGTGTTTAATCATCATCATCATTATCAGTCTCGTTTTCTCTCCCTATATATTCAATTGCTAGACTCGTTTTCGCTGGTTACTTTGCTGAACAGACGATTGGAAGATTCTTGGGATAAAGCATCGTTGTAAATCCTACTTTGTGCCTATACTTTGTACCGACTTTATACCTTATATTTCTGCGTACTGCGTGCTGCCATTTGTGCCGTTCACGTTCTACTAAGCGTTAATTTGGATTAAAAGGTTGTTTGATTTACACCGGCCTTACATTCTACCGTCGAGATTAGACAGGCTTCTGCGCCTTTGTCGCCACACGCTCATTTCGTGTGCCGCGCAGAAACAAAGCCTGCAGGATGTAAGATGCAAAAATTTCGTCAAGACAAGCGTAGTTAGCGTATATGTATTTTATAGCTATATACAAGCGCAACCATATCGCCCAGTTATATGGGTTGACTAAAAGGCTGCGGACTCTCAACTATATCAATGATTACTACAATCTTACTAATAAAGTCATGGTTCATCAATGCTATAATATCGGATATATGGTCTGTCGCGTTCTAGAATAGGCCTACGCAATCCGTCAACACGAGACGACCTTTCCACATGTTTTTATACTGATGAACTAAATAGCCTGTGGCGATCGTAGACCGACCTTTATGTGAACATCTCTTACCACCAATGCTGTCGGTTTATTTGATATATCATAAAAAACACGGAATTTCTTCAACTTACCATGACTTGATTTTTCCTCCACCCCGTTACGAAACATTCCAGGTCCTGCATTGACAGATTACATGGGCCAAACTGCATATCGTGGCAATTGGTGACTTTTAAAACATCTGCAACGTCACAATATGCATCTGACAGCATATTCGGATCTGATATGGATAGTAGGTCAAGCTGTATGACAAAAATAATATGCAATTACAATGTTATAATGAAGTGTTTTAATTATTTTTTTAGTCGTCACTTCACACATGAATAAAATATTATGAATATTCAATGAGCGTATAGTAGTGACTGAATCATTCAATTAGCGCCCGTAATCCACAACGATGATGTTGAAATAATGGTCGCGACATGTGCTCATGTTGCACTTGCTGCAATTAGACTTGAACAATCGCACTATTTCAAGATTACAGTTAACTGTATAGCACACAAAAAGTAGTTATTCGCAGAAGCGAAAACACCAATGCGGAACCGTTATACGCAGTTTACATGGAGAATACATTAGTTACAGAAAATATAATGTACTATTCCTTATCTGTACTTTCCATCATTAGTTGATTGATTCACGTTGATTACACTCGCTCTCCTTACCTAGTGCTGTGAGTAGGTAATCCGTTGTCAGTTGTTCTAGGTGTTGGTCTTGTGTTATCGTATTTGAACTGTTCCTATACTGTGTATCTCATTTGTCGTCTGTTGCAGAATAAGTTTAATAAAGCCTATTTCTAGGTCAGAACAATTTATTAAACTTATTTTTACGGCTTCAATGGACAAGGTTCTGAAACCTCAACGCCTCGACGTCGAGCCAGGCTCGGAGACTGCAGCTGATGAGTTCAAACATTGGCTTAAAACGTTCAACGACTACTTGGAAGCGTTAGCAGCCGCTGAATTACATCCGGACAAACTCAAGGTGCTAACAAATCTGATATCATTTCAAGTCTTCCGCAACATAGCGGATATTGATGATTATGACCTTGCCATTGGTGCTTTGAAAGAGCTCTATGTGAAGCAGAAGAACACCATTGCGGCAAGGCATGAGTTACTGACTTGCAAACAACTGTCTGGCGAGGCTATAGACAGTTTTGTCATTCGACTGAAGTCACTTAGCAAAGACTGCGGGTGTCAGGCAGTTTCAGCTGAACAATATCGGTTGGAGCTGATTCGCGATGCCTTGATCGCGGGATTGCAATCACCGTCAATTCGCCAGAGACTTCTGGAAGAGAGCGCGTTGTCTTTCGGTGATGCCTTCAAGAAGGCACGTGCAATGGAAATCGCTTCCAGGGATTCTGAAGCCTACCAACCGACTTCGTCGTGTGCCACAAGACTGCGTGCGCCGAGACAACAAGGCGGGGGCGAGACTCAGAATGAAGATGGCAGCGCTCGCCGAAAACCAATCTCTTCGAAACGGCCTTGCTTCTTTTGTGGAGACGCTATGCATCCTCGCATGAATTGCCCGGCAAAAGATGCCGTATGCAGATATTGTTATATCACTGGCCATTATTCGAAAGTGTGTCAATCTCGCCTACGAAACCTTCCACGAATCAATACGGAAACTGCCTCGATACAAGGTCCCGCACCTCCCAGCAGAGGAGAAATAGAATTTAACCCGAAAACGACCCTATCAGCTACGGATCGGTCTAGAGTAGTATGCGATGTCAAGGTTGACAATTTGAACGCTACTTCATTGATGGATACTGGTTCAGGGAAATGTTTCATGGATCAAAAATTTGTCGGAGATATGCAGAAAAATTGACCATCCAGCCAATCGTTGGTGAGGTCACGCTAGCGGAGACTTCTATACGC
>ATSW01016131.1:0-11252 GCA_000444245.1 Botryllus schlosseri | reverse complement strand
GATAACACTGAAGTTGTGAGTACACTGCTGGTGACTCACCGTGTTGCTTCATTTTGACAATTTTGTCTACATTACAATTTTTCATCATGCGCTTCTTAATATGAGAAACATGCAATGCCCAGGCAGTCTTGCTTAAGATAAGATGGTGCGGTACGTTAAGCATAACACCATGTCAAGCTATTTGTTTCATTTGACAGTTTATGATTCACAATGAGCAGACAATGGGCAATTGGGCAGTCGACAACGGTAGCCTTCTAAACTAGGCTACAAGCTGTGAAATTCCAAATGATAAGTTCACGGTCAGCGCAAAATTTACAAACAAAATGCAGGTTGCAAAACACTTTTGACTTTGTAAACAATTTTGACAATTTTGTGACCTAACGCGACGATTTTGACAACATTTCGACTTATTTTGACGTGACAAAAAAATCGTGCTACTCACAAGGAAACGATATTGATAATATAAGTAGAAATCGATACGTACTACGCATAAAAGACGAGAATGAGATCTAGGCAATCGCGCGAAACAATAAATGAAGTCTAATTAACAATTGCTGCTAATATTCAGTACAATTTCCACACTTATTGTGAAATTGCAAGTCATCCATATATATCATAGAACAGTGAACATACCACGGCTTTTATTTTTCCGGCTTTGGGATGCGCGTCCATATAAAACTCCAGCTCCTCATTCCACTCGGGATTGGGGTCGTTGTCGATGTACTTCGTGCTTTTCCTCCCATCTGGAGACTCCGGAATGTAGACCACAACATACGGGTCCGGCACGTCCACTGTGACACGAAAATGTGCTTTAATTAACCTCGTATCGTAACCTTGAAATTCACTTGATCCAACTTTAACGGGCTAGGTGTTATAGCAAGCCTGCGCCTTAATAATAGCCTTGCGGACTATATTAGTGGGACGCATGTACTAGACGCCAGCAGATACGGTAAAAGTTACGGAGCAAATGCACGTCAGAGTAGCGATTACCATGACATGTCTAAACTAGGCCTATATTTCAAGGGGAAACAGAAAATTAAAATCTTTCAAAAGTATGAAGGAAAGTAGTTTCAAAAAGAGTGTTTTGTACACGTATCGCATATTTTTACCAGTTAGCCTGAGGTGGCAACTTTTGAAAGATCAAGATACACACAAATGATTAATGACAATAAAGATAGTGTCTTCGAAAATAAATTTAGGTACCATGATACAGGAGAGTATTTCACGGGGTTCTAATGACATTTTCACTCAAAATATGATGCAAAGTTATCCGGAAACTAATTCCTGCATTTCCTAATCGAAACTGTAAAAGTAAGAGGTTTTGCCTTCAAAACTATTCAAGTAGGAGTGGTAGTAAGAGGCATAGCGTGCTTGGGTACTCCGAAAAATCAGAAGTACATAGTTAGTGGTGGGCTTGGTGGATGATTTTTTGACCTAAAAATGGACGATTTGGCACTGAAAAATCTAAATTGTGACATTTTTTGACGTCAAAAACTAAATTTTGACAAAAATTTGTGTTCAAATATTTAAATTAGGCATTATTGTGCATAACGTTAAAACGCAGTCAACCGTCGGATTCAGATTTGAGATATCGGCGTGGGCTTGTGAAAACTGCTGACCTATTCGGATACTAAAAATTTCATTCGTCTTTAGGTGGGATGATCATCACGTCATGTCAACTTATTTGCTTCATTCGATTGTTTATGATTCACGACATGAGTATATAAAGGGCATCTACAACCGTAAGACTATAAAGTACTCTACAAGGTGTAACATGTCGAGTGATGAGTTCCCCGATAGTGAAACCTCCACGATTACCAACGAAATGCAGTTAGCAAAAACTTTTTGACTTTGTGAACAATTTTGGCGATTTGTGACCTAACGCTACAAATTCGGCAACATTTCTACATTTTTGCAATGTCAACAAATGCAGTTTCTAACGCAAACAAACGTGACTTCGAATCAATGATAATATACAGAATTTCCGCTTTACTCACGGGCAGCTATTGTAATTTACAGTGTTTATGTATTGTAATCGAAAGAATTACTCAAAATTCACCATTTATTTAACTAACTGTGCTTACGCATGTTGACGTGTGTCATGGAGTGAATATGTGCAATACCGTAATGTCCGTAAATGACGTAACGGAAGTATACATCGCGATATTAGATTATACTCTATTTAGTGCAGAAATGTATAAAATGGTTAGCAACAGGCAGTATCCATGAAACATCAGTCACAAAGCAAGTGATTACAATTTCATTATCGCCAACGGTATTGGAGTATTCTTTAGCTGCGGTGCTTGTGGTATCCATTAAATCCATACCCATGAAATAAATATATTGAGACATGATTTAGGAATATCTTTAATTTCATTGTGTTAAGCTTAACAGTATGAATCACCAGTGAACGTTACTGCTTGTGGTAACTCTCAAGTGTACTGCATCATAAATTACATGGTGACAAACAAGAATGATACGGCAAAACTGATCAATTCTAATGACGCTGGTCCACACAACGATTGCACGAGATTGTGTTTGGGGCTTTTGCAGTACTTATCTTGCCCTGCATTTTTTACTTTCACTTGAAATAGCAGTTTTGACATAAAACCTTGGAAATTACAACTCCAACTTATAATTGAGCAGAAATTCATGGCATCACTTCTAGTTCTACGTGAGTAGCAACGCTGACCACTTGGCCGCATCTGGTAAATAGTAATATAATACTGCAAATCAGAAGCCGCCTTGAAGTTTAAAGGTTATTTTATTCGGAACTTTTGGAACTTTTAATCGTACCAAATACAAACACGAAGTCTCGAAATCATTTCAAAAATACCACTAAAAAGTTGCCATTTCTCATACTGTTATCCCAGTTTCAGAAAAAAAAAACAAGGGTATTTTGGTGCAACCATGCTGCTGTCTCCACATCTTAATTTTGATGTCTCGGTCATAGACATTCTCCCCCGCCATTATCGCTGTACTTCAGTGTTTATAGCACAATCTTAATGCTTTCGTACGCCTATTTGAGTGTCGCAGAATGTTCTAAATGTCCTACTGGAATCGATTCATATTCCATTTCATTGTGAAGTAGCACGGACATCAGTCAGGTTTCGTTTTAAGCTGTTGACAACAAACAGTCTCCCCTTATCAAGTATTTAGCTATGCAAATGAGTAACCCGAATATCAATGGCAAAGAAACCAAAGATCTTATACATTTACAGGAAAATGAGTTCCGCTTTATTCGATTCCGATAAACAGTACATCATGGCCGGAGTATTATTAGCATGTTATGCACGCGCGTTCAAGTTCGCACGATTAACGAGGATAAGCATAGGTTCAAACGTTTAGTTTATTTGAACATTTCAGGGATATATAAAACCTACGTATCCATGGAATAACAAGACATTCTGTTTATTTTAATGTTTGAAAGCAAGCCGATATACGACCACTCATTTCGGTCATCTGCTAGAGGGCGCAGTTTTCGTTTACATTATATATACGAACAATGTTATGTTGGTAGCTGAGGGCAGGGTGCTGCCACAAAACGTATTGACTAATGAAGTCTGCAGCGCCGATTTATACAGATGAAGATGGTAACTAATCGATGACTTACCAAAGAAATATGAATGGGACGACATATATTTTCAAAGCTCGAAAAGAGGCCGCAATTGAAAAGGAACTGCTGCGGATTACTGAATTGAAGTTTACCGAAAACTCCATCGTTCTGTGCTACAGCAGTTGTGATTTCGTCAGGTGATTTCGATAGCAATATTTGTCCGGTTGCTATCATACGCTCAACGTGATGTCACTAACGATAATCAAAGTTTGATCGATTTTTGAAATTGGGCAAAATTCACAGCGAAACGACCTAACGTGCTAGAGCGCATTGAGATAGGAATCGAATTCAGCAATCAAACAGCAGCCTAAATCAATCGTCCAAAGTTCATGGCGCAAATTTCGTGACTGTTTTTCCAGACAAGCTAGTCAGACATATCACCAACGAATGGTTACGTAATATTCATGTACTGGATATTCTGCCAAGGTGTCATGAAAGGGTTAAGTCATCCGGAATGCTGCTTGCAAATACTTAGTACTTGGCCAGCACGCGTACGTTCCCGCGTAATTCAAGATGCGGTTATCTGCAAGTTTCTAGAGCCGGTTGCGACTTTATGAATCAGCAAGGCTGAATACCGGTTCGATTCATTGCAGCATTGATTTTACATAGCTGTGCTGGACGTGGACATACGCTACCATTTCCCAGGCATATTGAAATAGAAATCTGTTCAACTTCGTATCTAATGTTCAAATGCTGCATTGCTGCGTCTTTGCCAATTCCACACTGAATTTGCGACACGAAAGCAACATGATGAATGAATGTATAGACGGAAACGTGGATTGAACATCAAATAATCCGCAATGTCGATTTTGCTCAACAGTACGCAACAGTACGCAATAAGTTATAGTCAGATGTGGTGAAAGTATTTTGCGTTTGTACTCATATGAAGGTAAATTTCTACTCAAATTCAAGTCGCAGGAGTGATGTTCAAGGCTTGCCGAAAAGAAATGGACTGGAAGCACAAATTGACGATAACAAAGTACTCAGAATAGCTTCTTGGAGGTACAGAACTTCAATATACAATTGAATAGTATATTCCTATAGAAATGAATCGAAATATTGTCGGCTGACACTCGTCAGGAGTAATCGTCAGCAACTAGTAGAGAATTTGAAATAACATTGTATGATACGATTGCTGATATACGATGTTCTTTCTAATTCTAAACTAGTTGCTGACGATTACTCCTGACGAGTGTCAGCCAAAAGTATTCAGGTTCATTTCAATATGAATATTCAAAATTACTTAAGTGGGTTTTACACATAAATTTGGCCGATGCGTCGCATAAATTTAGCAACAGTTAATAGGAAGTAGTTATACCTCCGAAATTGTGAAATGCAAATTCGCATCTAACGCCATGACACTACAAATAGGTGCAGTAATCGGAATATTATTCAGTCACCATGATCCAGGCGTTATTGTGTCCAGTTGACGTGACTATTTCACTCATGTAAGTAGGGTTGCATTCAAAACAAAAATCAATTCAAAACAAACATGTTTAAAACAATGCCCTAATTTAAAACATGTTTTTATTGTTTGTTTTTGTTTGATTTTAAGCCACAACGTCATGAATATTCAATTGTGACGTCATAGTGGATTGACATTGACAATTGAAAATATACGGTAAATATAGCTCCTTTGACGAAATATCTGTACTATTCATGTTGAACCGACTATTTTGAGGGTTCCAACCATCCCATATCGATATACGCCGGCTATATCTGGCGGTAATTGTCCGTAGGCTCATACAACATGTTTTTTGGAAAGAATTGACACTTGTATGGCATAATTTTACAACTTGAAAAAACACAATTTTTTTTTAAAAGGCCTTTTTTTTAAACACTGTTCAAAACATGTTTTAAACAAAGTGTTTTAAAACACCGTTTGTTTTGAATGCAACCTTACATATAAGTGATCGATTCATCTCCCTAAACCACTTTCCACTTTACAAACTCCAAAGTGCAAAAAGAAATTTTTCGGACAGAAAATATAAGCTGGAAGTGGAAGCAGTCCATGATCTTACCCATAAATAGGCCCAACCAACTTGGGCACTCCATAAAACTAGAAGATACCCCAAGAGGTACAGAACTACAGTATACAATTGAATATTATATTGATATTGAGATATACCCGAATATTCTAGGCCACGGGTGTCAAACATACGACCCGTCAGACGATTTCACCCGGCCTGCCAAGCAATTCTAAGTTGAGTGAAAAATGCATGTATTATTCAGCACATTTCCAACAAATGTTGCATTAAATAATCCCACAAGACAGGACATGTCGAGTATGATCATTGTCCACATTATAACCACCCGACACCGGTGTTGTGATTTCACTCTAGTCGCAATTAGGAACCAAGTCGCTGCATTTACACCTACTTCTGGGAATGCAATGAAGTGCGCATTGAGTTCGGAGTTCCATACAAAAATGGACCAACAACCAGTTATACACCGAAGCGAAAACGCTAATGAAAAATCGTTATATACAGGTTACATGTAGAATCCAAACCCTTGTGGTCGCACTGCCGTATCACTTCCAACGTGCCTGGTCTCCAAAGCAACCCGAATTGTGATTTAATGAGAATGAACCAAATTCCAACGTCGCATTAACAGATCAATTATTTGTATTCCTCACAATACATACACAAGGCTAACGCCAGATTACGACTGAACTCAGGGGACTAGAGATAGAGCAACTCATATCGTCATTGAAGCCACTTTTTCAGCGGTTTATTGCTGTATTCAACAAGCCTATCATCGTATTTTGTAAATGTCATTGTTTGTGAATACAGGTGTTGCTGAAATAGAACAACCATGATTCGAATATAATGTAATATACAATTATGTATAAAGTTTGATAATAAAGTATATCCAAGTGGAAAACGAGGACATGGGTTTTGTGGTTACATTTTGGAATAAATTGACTGATCCCGCCCCCGAGCGATCTGACGGATTGAATGCGGCCCGCGACGCGACGCAAGTTGAGTTTGGCACCTCTGTTATAGGCTGACACTCGTCAGCAACTATAGTAGTGATCGCAAAAGGACTTCGTATATCAACAGTGGTATCACCAAATATGATGTCACCGGCAAAAGAATTCGGATAATCGAGGGGAAGAGATGACGTAGGCTCAATTTCTCAATGTACTATTGTCAGATATGTACAAACACTTTGATGAAAGTCGACATGTCGCCGAAAATATTCGGGTATATTTCAATATGGATATGTCATTAAAACAACTAAAAGTACCTATCTCGTTGATGAACGACCTAATTTCGTTACAGTGCCACATCATTGCGTCAACGATTGCCTTCCTATGCCCTCAGAGTTGATGCAAAGGTCATGTACTTACTCATGTCCCCGAATCTCCCTTTCGTGATCTCTCTACCTCGTAAAACTCGAACGGTGAGCAAAAAGCAGGGGTCGTGCTCCACCTGGAAGGTTCAATAAGTGACGGTTTCGTACACGCCCACAACACTACCGGCTGCATTACCTCAAAAAATTGAAAGGGGTCCGTCTTTTCGCCATTTCCGCGAACTGAAATATAAAACATTGGAAATATAAGTATGCGGAAACGTGTGGCATTGATCGATAATATTATATAGACGCTTCCGCGATTGCTTGACCTCGTCAGATAGACAGAGCAGGCTATCGAGTACAATCCTATCGCATACTGTACTGGCAAGGCGAGAAGCGTAGGCGGTGTACTGTTTCGTGTACTGTTTTTATGCTCAGGTTTCCGACTTTATTTAGAATTACACACGAACTAGATATTCATTTCATACTTATCTGGGATCACGACACCATTACACTCAGTGTTTGTATCTGTCGTAATACTTTTTACATTTTATTGCCCGCGTGCACAGTGCCCTAGTGTAGAGATGGTATACTATATTGCTATATTCCGCAGCCTACAAATTATTATATTTTTATTTCGATAGCGAGCTTACACTACAAATACATGGGTGAGAAATACGCGTATTCACCATATTTCCACCATAGCGTGGAGTGCAAATCACGCCATTCACACTTTCCGGTACCAAATTTTACTCTCACGCCTATTCCAATGACTGAAAGGGAATCAAACACACCAATTTATAAGGAGATATAACCCACGGGGGTAGCGGGGTCTGTTTACGTCAGGGGTGTCAAACCCAACTTGCGTCCCGGGCCGGATTCAAACCTTAAGAGCACCGGCGGGCCGGACCACTTAAATGATTCGAAAATGTTACCTCAAAATTCATGCCCTTTACTTTTACTTGACTACTCAATTATCAAGCCTATATACATAATAAGACGTTATATCACGAACCATATGGTTCTATTCTCTCACCAACACCTGATTCGCAAACAATGAAATTGGCCAAATTGCGATGATTGGCTGGTTGATTAGTGTTATGCACTGACAATATACCTTTCTGACTGACTTTTGCAAATAATTACTTTTGGTCCATTCCCCCATAAAACTGTGAACTCACTGTGTATTTTTTGCCGTCTCAGAATTGGGTGTCAATGGCAGCTACTTGTTGCTGATTGGGACTACAGTGTAACCGCAATAACACTGTATGGTTATATTGTGGTATGTGGCCTCTGAACAATGAGCATACTCGACAGTTTCTGTCTTAAGGAAATATTTAATGAGAGTATTTCGTACTAAAATCTGAACGTTTGTTAGAAATGTGCTGGATAATAATCCCATTTTCAGAATCCCATCGCGGGCCGTATGTTTGACACCCCTGGTTTACGTGTAACGTAAAGCGTTTAGCCGTTTACCAAATGTAACAATGCGATACAGGGAACGTATACTGGAAAATACTCTAATTCACTGTGAATCATATTTAGTGCTATTCCACTCTCGTATGCGAATCAGTGAAAACGGGGGATTAATACTTTTGCATTGGTTAATGTTTAAGGTAAAGTATTTTGACTACGCATTCGCCGCAGGAAATCATCCAGTACAAAGTAACACATAAACAATTCAGCAACGTGAAAACGTCGTGTCAGAGGATGTGTTGAGTCAACCAGTCAACCCGTCGACCGAGCGTGTACTGCGCTAAACAATAGTATACTGGACGTTCGTAGTAGGGATGGTGTGAACGTGAGGTTCACGTTCGCGTTCCGTGTGTGAACCTCGGAAATTAAGAAGTTCGCGTTCACAACAGAACCTTGGTATGTTCTGCACTGTGAACCTTTTGGTAAATTGTAATTTTCACTCCATTATAATCTTTGGCTCGAATTTATTGCATTTCATCTGCGGGCCACTCCATGCATGGTGCTGGCAGCATAAAAAATCAACACTAAACGAGCATGTACCATGCACCTCGACAACCTTAAAAGTTTTACTTGCTTTGTAGCAAAATTTTCTCGGCATATCCAGCTTTCCGTTTGTGAATATTTAGTGACTCTCTGCTGTGAGCTTAACCCGCAATCACACAACATCACGAGCGATATACGTAGTCAGCGAATGATGCTTATTCAACCAATCAATGACATTGATATCGTCTTATGATGTAAAAATCGAACGGTCGTACGGGGTCAGTCTTGACTTCATATCTTTACCGTATCATTAAAACCAAATCCGTGCGATTAAGGTGCTTGCTACTGCTGCATAACTTGTTGTTGTTTGTGGTATCGGTAGCGAGTATAGAAACCCGTTGCGCACTCTGCTCAATATCAATGTAGCTATACTCAGACTCCGAACGCATTGTCCGGTCTGGCTAAGACCGTTAAGGCGTAAGCTTATATTCCTTGGTAAGTCCTCGTCGAAATTGTTGGCAAAGCGACGGAATGTACTGATTTTATGCAATTATCATATCCTTTGATTATCGCGGTTGATACATTTAGCGACGTTTAAAACGCCGATATGTACTTCAGCATTGTGGCATTATGTGGACCGAATCTTCGCTAGGTATCGTGTACATTAATATAGGGCATACGCTATCACTTCATTGAAAGATAGGGTTGGAATTAGCAATATGACGTCACGTGACGTCACGAGGTTCACGTTCGTGTTCACACAGAACCTTTCAAAAAGGTTCGCGTTCACACGAACCTGAACCTTTCAGAGGTTCACACCATCCCTAGTTCGTAGATCTATGCGTCTTCGGTTTCAGGCGTTGAAAAGGATAATGAACCAACGAAAATATTCTGGCAATAAAGCCAATTCCTACAGATGCACACAGAAGTGCTATGTTTCTAATATTGTGCTATCACAATTCACAACCAGGCATGGGACGATTACTCGTGAAACGCGTCATTACGATTACCGCTAACTGTCGACACATTCAAAGACAATGCAAAGGCGACGAGGCTGCATCACAGGAGTACAGATTTTGAAATATTTTGACGTCATTACCTCATAACATGTTACGTTTGTTCTAGCTGCGTCTTATGCTAGCATGATATATATTGGCGGGTGAGCGACGGTAAATTTACACGATTTGCGCCCCGTTCAAGTATAAGACCAATGACCATCCGGGAATAAGGCAAAATGAACACGAAATCCTTCCATAATGGATACTGCTTCTCGTAATGCAACACAGGTAAAATGTACATAATGCGGATATTGTGAGCCGCCGTTACGAATAACGAAAAATACCAGCTCGTTTATATATTCGATTTATATTAGCAACAGAGCCTTGTAATGAGTTGATATTTTGTTTGAAGTGATCAAATTTTCAAATCTATATACGATTACGATTATCCTATGTTTGATCACGATATCCTAGCAGTGAAAAAAAGTAGTTTACGATATAATATAGCAATGGTTTCTGAATCACATATTCTCCAATCGGTATTTGAACCACGCCGTGAAATGTCGCGATAAGTATTCAATACGAAAATTCGACCTATCTAGGTATGACGGAATATATAGTCTCTAATAATATATATCTTCGCGTTTCTCGAAGCGTAGAATTCTTACGTATATGATACAGACCAACGGACTCATAGCGAGTTTAACAATTTTAACTCAATACTGAATAAGCATAATTTTGTAGACCAACTTATGATTGAAAATGAATTATTTCATCATCCGCCCGGTGACACCACCGCATGATGCTCGGGTACGCGCAATCTGAAAATACCACGATACCTATATGTATTGTAAACACTTTACATCCTCTCGTACACTACGGCCGTGACGCAAATCTGGATATCCGATAATATGGCTTGATTGACAAATTATATGGTCGGAAAAAGTCGAATGAAATCCTTATGTCTAAATTCATTCTTAGTATTAGTAATATCGGTTTATATCGTGCTGGACAAAGATGAAATATTATGCAATTGGGACATGTATGCTCGATAACAATCGTCAGTAAATATCACTGTCACTGTAAGCGAAAATCGAGTATTCTGCCGATTTTCACAATAGTGCACGGTGTTAGTCAGCTAACCGGCACTTTCAGGTACCAATTTGTGCTTCCATGTCCTCCTAATGGGTGAAAATGAGTCCAACACATCCATTCTTGCAGATATAAAGCCCAAGAATGTTTAGTGCATTATGCTTTCCAGTGTCTTACCATGAACTCCCAGAAAGGTTGTATACGAAAACATAACCAACTAAATATAAATCCATGGGATATATCTCCATATGTCTGATGTATTTGACTCAATTAACCCATTGAAATGCGTA
>KE606419.1:0-18722 GCA_000444245.1 Botryllus schlosseri | reverse complement strand
GAACCTTGGTAGGTTCTGCACTGTGAACCTTTTTCATTTATTACAATTTTCACGTCATTGTAACATCTTTGGTTGAAATTTATTGCAGTTTAACTGCGGGTCACTCTATGCATGGCGCTGGCAGCATAAAACATCAACAATAAACGAGCGTGCACCTTGACAATCTCAAAGATTTTACCTGCTTAGTCACAAAAGTTTGCTCGAAGTATCCAGCTTTCTGTTTCTGAATATTTAGTGACTCTCTGCTGTGAGCTTGACCCGCAACCACACAACATCAAGAGCGAAATACGCTACATGTAGGTAGTCAGCGATTGAGGCTTATTAACCAATCAACGAAATTAATATCTTTGTCTGATGTAAAAAAATCTAGCAAGCGTACGGGGTCCATCTCGATTTCATACGTTTATTGCATCATAGAAACCAAATCCGTGCGATTGAAGTGTTGGCTACCACTGTATACCTTGTTAATGGGGTAAAACCCGCAATATCAGGCCTGACCTAGACCGTTAAGGCGTAAGCTTATATGACCTTGCAAGTCATTGTCGAAATTGATGGCAAAGCGACCGAGGATATTGATTTTATGGAATTAATATATCATTTGATTGCTCCAGTTGATACATTTGGCGACGTGTAAAGAGTGAGATGCAGGCCTACTTCAGTTGTGGTATTATGTAGCCTCCGTTTCGTCGCTAGGTATTGTGTACACTGTACAATGTACATTGTACAGTGTACATCAATGTATATCACTTAACTGAAATGCAGGGTTAGAATTAGCAATATGTCGTCACGTGACGTCACGAGGTTCACGTTCGCGTTCACACAGAACCTTTCAAAAAGGTTCGCGTTCGCACGAACCTGAACCTTCCAGGGGTTATCCCACCATCCCTAATAATTACTTATTATTTATATGTTGTTATTTCGTGACCTCCCGTCCCATCTGCTATGTGAAAAGATATTGAAATCGCCAAAGCGTACTAAACTAAAAGACGCACTTGATTCCAATTGGTTGTTGTTGTTGTTGGTATTGAGTTTGTGGTGCTCGGCAGCTATGGCCTTGTGCACCAGGTCTATTAGTTATGTATTCATTATTCCATTATATTCCATTATATCTCTCTTCCGGACAACAACACGAATTCTATTACCGAGGAAATCGTGGCGGGATGGGTCAGTATGTTATCTATCAAGAAAGGCACGCCGTGTTCCCGAGCTATGCCTTTCAGGTATTTCCGTTCGCGTGAATATTTTGGGCAATGAATGAGGAAATGTTCAACCGTTTCTTGTCGTTGACAAGTACGACAAAGCCCATCTTCGTGGCTTCCAATTCGAAGTAGGTGGTTGGCAAGTCGGCAATGCCCTGTTTGTAGACGTACGAGGATTGACGATTGGATTCGTGACGATAGTGGGAAAACTGGGATTTCGTTGTGCTGTGAGAAAATCCGCTTGAATTGGGAAACGTCCGTATGCTCCATGAACTTTTCAAACCATTTCTCACGACAGTGTTTGGAGACTCGAACTTTGGCTTCCTTCAGTGACAAAGGGGTGGCTAGGATCTCGACGTCGGGGGAACTTGCAGCATGCTTGGCCAGTTTGTCCGCCAGTTCGTTGTATCCAACGTCTTGATGTCCTGGTATCCAGACTAGGTGTGATGAGATGTTTCTTTGTGATAAATCTCTGCAGGTAGTGATGATATTAGCGACTATATTGTTGCCGAGACTTTTATTTTCGATGGCCTGCAATGCACTCAGACTATCCAATTGGTATTTCAGCATTTGCAAATATTGCATATAGACAATTGGACATTTTGGTTGTCGGTCAACATAAGGGCAGTCCTTTTCGGCCAAAATTTTCACGCTTTTTTCCCTTTACTTCGTTAATTTGATCAGCATGTTGCATTGCAGTGCGCATTTCTCGGAATCGCGTGCTGGCCTTCACTTCATATATTGCAGCGCCCTGATGCTCTCTCTCTCTCTCTCCTATCCGTTATGGAATATTACCACATCACGTGACTTATTCACCGTTGGTATAAGACCAAGCGCATCGTATGTTGGCTTCATTGAGAATATGCTACATATGTGTAATACAAAACCTACTGTTTGATTTATCCATACAATATATCTGGAAAAGGCAAGTGGTCGTCTGTTGAACTGCTAGTCAAGAACTCATTCGTCAGGACGTTCGTACCAGTGATAAGCGGATAGTGCTTTTCGAGACTCCGAATCCCTCCGACAACTTTAGTGTCTGAGGCAAACTCCCTCCGACTCCGAAGAGCTCAATCCCAGACTCCGAGATACTCCGCTGAATCTCGTCAAGTATCCGAGACAGTGACAAGCATGGTACATGGTACACATGGTACAACATGGTACATGTGATAATATGGTTGGCCTCGTAGTATTGTTTACTCTCCAGTCCCCAATTCCAGTGCAGATGGCTGATTTTTATGCACTTGGCAATCATTTTTGCATGTTACCCGTCATATTACAACTTTACAAAGTGTCAGCTGTCTTTGTTTGGTTTGTAATCATGATCAATAGTGTATTCTGGTCAGAGCTATCCAAAGATATTAGAGGCAAAAGTTACAATACTCCGAAATTTTCCGAAAAAATATCTGCAGTAAACTCCGACTCCGCTCCGACTGTCACAAAATCGGCAAAACTCCGCTCCGAATCCACTCCAACTCCGCTCCGATGCTCATCAATGGTTCGTACCAGCTATACCACCGCAGTTGAGTATATTTGTAAGTCGTTTTCCGTACATAACGGTCTTCCTGTATAACCTCACAGGCTACTGGAAGACAAACGTTCTATAATATCCTGGTACTACGTGGCGCGCAAATGACTGACGCTGAAATGCCCAAATCTATAAACCATTTATTATCTCTAAATTGCGCGCAGCGCGAGAAACACTTGGAAGAAGTTGCATAATTTTTTTTAAAAAACTCCTAATTTATGTTCATACACGAAATAATTTTGAGCGCCCCCCGAGCTCGCCCCCAATTTGGGGTTTGGGGTGCGGCAGTTACCGTCCTGGAGATATTACAAGCTGGGCATACGATATTTAATATCGTAGGCCCCGCTGCAATGCTTAGTCTTGATAGCTGGTTTCCGAGAATTGTGCAGATTGCGGAAATGGCTTTGTTGTTGAGCCAAAGATCGCAGTTAGTCCGGAATTCGCCGTCCCTTGATCGAGTGTATATCTTCGAGTTTTTGTCATAAAACCGACTTAGATTAAATTCCTTAAACACGGCGACGTGCTCGGCACTAACTATACTAAAAATACGGGTATTAAACAAATATTTACTCCTCCGAACCGTCTTTGAATTTCAACTTTCGGCTGTCTTTCTTGACATCCTTTATGGGTGCACCCATATCACCATGGTGATATAGCCTATAGGCTACTCATAGAAATCATGGGCACTGATTGACTTGTTTTACGAATTAGGGATGTGGAAACGCATCACGTAACAATTTGGAACACAGTCGTGTAATAGCCTTCGTTAGCGGTTCCCAACCGGGGGTCAGCGAAGCAATTTCAGGGGGTCCGCGAAACCTCTAAATTTTTAAAGTGGTTGATAAGCTAATTTTTATTATCATTTTTAATTAGAGAAAGCATGAGGCAGTTTCGCACCACACATAACTAAAACCTCATGACTCATATCATCACAATAAATAATTGCCTGACATGAGCTATCGTAGTGCGGAAATTCATTCATTGCCAATTTTCCAATAACCTGCTGATACAGACATATTGCTGTTTGGAGACGTTTTGTTGGGGTCTGTGGTAAAAATAAAAATATGGAGATAGTAATGTCAATCAGGATGACTTCGTAATGTCTGCGAAACCGTCTCGATTTGAAGTCGTCATCAAATTAGTGAGCAGTCGTTTGAAATAAAAATTTCCGAATTTCCCTGATTTGTCCCGATGCAGGGATTGAAACCTCGCCACGAAATCCATTTTATTCTGTGATACACATAAACACTATTTAAACAGCTTCTAGAAGGTACAGAACTTCAACATACAATTGAATAGTATATTCAATATTGAAATGAACCCGAATATTTACGGCTGACACTCGTCATAAATCGGACAATGATATACCTACTTATAAAGCTCGGCTATCAGATTTGGCGCATTCTTATTGCGGATGCCCTTTCAACAAGGCTGTTTTTTTTATTAACAAGAAGTGTTTCGTTGCCGTCAAAGCATTACGCTCCAACCCTGAAATTCATATCACCAGTTATATTTGGTACATGCAGCCTTGTCGTGTCAATGTTCAATTGTTCATGGTTGAAAATGTTTGCTCGTAAATATATATGTAGACCCAAACAAAACAAGACGTTTCATGACAGTCTTTCTCGGGTTGGAAAACTTGGATACATAAAATTTGTCATTACTTTTGGATTAGGATTTCACTTTGACGGTAGAAACTCTCTGCGGGCTGAACAAAATGCCGTCGCGGGCCAAATCCGGCCCGCGGTGCGTATGCTGCCCGTTCCTGCGCTAGATGCTGGGCGTGATATGNTCATAAAATATNTGTTTCTTCATTTTGGTGCCATAAATGTTGCGATCANACCAAAAGTATCGTCGGAAGCGTTATGCGTTAATATTGCNTTAGCCTCCATCTATCTTTGCGGAAATGGTTTTCGGCNCTNCTCGTTCATATCNAAACGAAGACNCGNATTTTCAAGACACGACCACGTACTTCAAGAAATACAGCAGNAAANNTAGCATTGNANTAATNAAAGTCAACCAATTTATNCATAAGTAGTATAGTATAATGTAATTTTCAAGAAAAATCANTATATTTTGCTGTTTATCACAAGCCTACAGCTCATATTTGCACANGACAGATGACGGTTGCACCATAGTAGAGCTAAAATTGAACTAAAACTNGAGGGGGTCCGCGAGGGTCCGTGACGGTAAGAAGGGGTCCNCNAAGCCAAAAANGTTGAGAACCACTGGCCTACGTATAATGTGACAATGGCAACGACGAAGGTTTGGTGACTTCTTGTGACTTTAATTGTAACGGCATAATTTGCTACATTGACTTTACTTTGAATCTGGATTATATAGGCATGTGAGGTACGTAGGCCTAAAGGCCAGTGTTGGGATGACTCGAGTCATGACTTGACTCGAGTCAGACTCGAGTCAACTTTTTCGTATGACTTGACTTGACTCGAGTCACTTTGCAAAATTGACTTGACTTGACTTGACTCGGCGCTTCAAAAATGCGGATTGACTCGTGACTCGGAGCAAAATTTACGAGTCAATTTCAAGTCATCGGGTAAACGGTATCAATTTAAATCACTGTATTTTGTGTATGTTCGTATTGTTCGCGATCGCGATACGCCTCTGTCACATGTGAGAATAACCATGCCATTCAATGATTGTAAGTGTCATTGATCCTCTAGTGTTACATCACAAATGGATTGACCACAAACGAAACGATCACAGCTCAGGTTATCGTAGTAGCAGTAGATTAATCTCATAGCAAGGTATCTCTGTTTCTTAGACGGCCTCAGTGCTGACATTGCGCAGTGATCACCTGTACCAACTCTCTTGTATGATTTAAATCGAGCGAATATTGTTTATGCGGTAATTTTCTCACGGATGGGTAGTGTATTGTACCATATCAATTTGTTGCAACTTCTCGAGGCTGCGTATTCGATCCTACTGGCTGATAAGAACAGACTGTAACATGTAGCTATGCAGTTACTCGCGTATTCTATTTGCAGTTCTACGTGTGCGTGAGCGATAAAACGCCTTATTGCACGCATATTAAACTTTGTGTTCGTTATTTGCTTCAAGATAAATGATCAATTATTCTGTCTTTCAAGCAGCCAGCAAAATGTAACGACTTTGAACCGTCACTGATACTTCGAAAATTCAAAGCTGTGTTATAGTTCCATATGGTGCACTAATATGAAGTATAGGTAACGAAATATGCGAAAGGGGGTCTGGGGGGGCCGAACCCCCCAGAAGTTGCGATCACATACGTTTAGGGTAGGGTTACCATATTTCAGCAACTCAAATTCCGGACACTCTTTAGCGCCCACTAGCGGATTTCAAAATGAGTTATGACGTCACACCAGCAAACTTTGCTCATAGACCAGAGGTGGTCACGGTCCGGTTCAGGAGTATGTGGCTGTGTGTTGTGTAACCGGGACCGAAAGCACATGTTTTCAGCCCCCTCCCGCCCAAATAAACAATCATTTTGAGCCCACACTATGGGGTAATCAATGCAACTTCTGAAGGGGGGTGCTTGCTATATGAATCTGGTTTCTACATGCATCTGGTCGTTAAATTGTTTGAATGAATTCTGTCAATAATATTGGTCGTTCCATATATTACTATATAGAAACTACTCTCCGCCCACATGATCAGAGTTAGCGGTAGTGCTGGTGGTGGCTTATTCCAGTAAATGAAGGTCGTTTTTATTTATATTTTATGGCAGTTTTTGCGAGGGTGGTAGTCTCCATATTAAAATCAAAATATGTGATAGTAAATCGCGCAGCGCGAAGAAAAATTTCATACATCAGGATAAATATTCCCAAACGATATTGTTTTTATGCTGATTTACGAAAAAATTTATGAGCCTACGTCAAAATTCCGGACATTTGGCATATTTTAGAAATTCCTCCCGGACGCTAGTTTGAACTGTGAAATTCCGGACATGTCCGGGAAATTCCGGACGTATGGCAACCCTAGTTTAGGGGCCCCCGGTTAGTCTCGCCCAGGGCCCCTCCAATCGTAGGACCACCACTGTCGTAACCCACTCCGTCGTTTAGTAACGAATTCGGACCACTCACTTCCGTATTTAAATTCAAGCGGCTTCGTCATCGTGTGCTCGGTCCGCTGTTTAGTATTACCTATTCCGCGGTTCGCCTTTAGAGTTCGCTATTGCGAAAAGCGTCAGCATAACAGATTCTCGATTTCTCGTAGAGTTTGTTCTTAGCGTCCTGATATAGCGTATGGGATTAGAATTATGAGAGATCCTCAGTCTTCTTCCGGCGTCTGCACTCCGAGAAGAAACCTCAATTTCGGAGATGTAGCCCCAGAAATCGTCCAGCTAGCAATAAACTATGCTTCCGACTACTTGGATTACATGGACAATCTACCGTTCGATCTACAAAGAAACGTAACCAGATTACGTGAAGTTGACAAGAAGTGTCGGGAATATGTGAAGGAAATCGAGGAACTTTACGACAGTTTCCTAAAAGAGAATGCCACCAGTAACAAAGCACGCAGATTCAATTTGCTACAAATTCGTCGCCTGTTCGGATTGTGTAAAGAATTGGGCGATGAGAAGATATCGATAGTCCAGAGCATATCGGAGGTGATAGAAAGCCGAAACAAGCAAATGGAATTCGAATGCAAGCGATTCGTGTACGCATACGAGCCTGATGCAAAGTTAGAGAATGAAAAACGTGAAAAAGAGAAGTTAGACGCACGTGGACACAAGAGATCGAGACGACAACGTAATCACAATTCCTCCGAGAACAAAGACAAGGTAACAACGCCAAAAGAGCAAGAAAAAGTACCGAAATCCATGTATTACGACGACACAGATGAACCCCCGTCTAAAGTCGTTGTTTCTTCCCCAAGCAACGAGCAGCCATCAATTCCTATTCCAGTACCAGCTCTGACACGAGCTGCTTTGCGAGAAGAAGATAACAAACGTGCCTGTAGCCGTTCCAAAGAGAAAGAAGACATCAAAATTGATAAAAATGCCGACCAATCAAACACGAGCGTCGTCGCTACTAAAACTTCATCGGATACAGTCACGGTTTCAACTGCTTCTAGTTCTGCGTCGACCAGCAAGAGCAAATCTTCAAGCTCAAATCCAACCTCTACAAAGTCGAACGGTAAAAAGAAGAAAAAGCGTAAGCCGAACAAAATGCATTCCGATCGACACCAAAGCAACAGCGATGATATATCGCCACTTTTGGATCTTCCTATCGATCCGGACGAGCCCACTTACTGCCTTTGCCAACAGGTTTCCTTCGGACAGATGATTGGTTGTGATAATCCGAAATGTCCGATAGAATGGTTTCACTTCTCATGTGTGCGTCTCACTCATAAACCGAAAGGTAAATGGTTTTGCCCAGATTGCACGATCAAGAGAAAGAGATAATGCAAAAGACAGCAGATAACTACTCTCAAATTACATCCCGCTTGATTTGTTGGTATTGTCAGCATTACAATTGTCAAATCAAAATGAACATGTCAACCAATTTGATCTGAGACTATTCATCGTTCCACAAAATATTTGTGTGGCAATTGCTTCAAGTTTTATGACATAGCGGTTGTTCAATGGGGTGTGATATCTATTGCTAAGCCGTATTCTTTTATGTTTTGTTATTGACCCCGCTCTCACTTTTTTGCAAAGATGCTTTGCAATAGATGTAATATGCTGACATTGATTGTCTATTGACAGAAAACTTGACAGGGCAGGCCTTTATGTTTGTATGTTTTGTTTATTTTACCACGGTTGAGATGCGAGAGTTTTCTAGTGCCATGCTATGAAATGACGTTACTTTGGTTTCAGTGTGTAAAATTTTGTTATCCTAAATATATATGTCGCATGTTGGAATGATGTTGTGTAGATTATTTTTATGACGCGCATTCACCCAAGTGTATTATTGATGTTCGCTTTCGAATTTCTGAAGTCATGTCTTGAAGATTCGATGTTTGGAGAATATTGTATTCATATCTAATGAATCAGATAGTTTCAGTCCTGCTTCAATCGTGGTTCAGTATTTTGAATTATACGATAATCTCAGCGTGTAGTAACTATAGGCTTACTGTAATTGCAGCAATCTTGGTAATGTTGGAAAGCGCTTTATTCGAGCTATATTAAAATTTCTATGAAGATATTTGAATGGGGGCTAGGGTAGCCTATACAAAATACAATGTGAATGTTGTTTGGACTGATTGCAGTATATTTGCCGTTATCGATAAGACACGCTCAACTTCTTACACACAGGAGCGTAATGTTGCCGTCTCAAAGTACACTTGAGTTATTGACTAAGCACTTGGAGGTAGATATCAATAATGAATGGTTGACTAACAATAGTATGAATACTTTTGTACGTTGGTTCTTGTGGAGAGGGTTGAATATGTCATTACATTCATTTTTATCTGTTTTGCCTATTTGCAGATATTTACATATTAATACCTCATAATGTCGGACTCTGAGGATGAAACTGAGGATATTATGTTGAAAATTGTTGTAATTGGGGATGGTGCCAGTGGAAAAACGTCTCTCATTACCAGATACACTCAAGATCAGTTTGGGAAGCAGTACGATCAAACGGTCGGGTTGGATTTCTTCTTGAAAAGAATCGATCTGTCGGATAAGAAAAATGTAACTCTGAAAATATGGGACATTGGCGGACAAACCCTCGGTGGTAACATGCTGGACAAATATGTTTACGGTGCTGACGGTGTCTTGCTTGTGTATGACATCACAAACCATCGGAGCTTTGAGAACCTGGAGGATTGGTACGATGCCGTCAGCAAAATGTGCCCTGACAGGAAGCTTCATTTTGCGCTTGTTGCGAATAAAAGTGACCTTGAACACATGAGAAAGGTAACGAGAGATAAACATAACACTTTCGCAAAGAAAAATGAGTTTGCAAGCCATTACGTTTCAGCGAAAACAGGCGAATCTGTTCCTTTGTGTTTTAAAGCTTTGGCGGCTGAAATTTTAGGTATCAAATTATCGAGAGTACAAACAGAACAGGCTCATCGCATTGTGACTGCTGAAATAGTTAGTTCGAATTCAGCATCGGTAGGAAAAACTGCCGCTATCCCCACGAAGCAGAAAAGTTCTTTTTGTATGTTACAATGATTTTCGCACTATCGATGCTTGCAAACGATCGCTTACCCTGCTAATGTACAATTTCACATTCGCAGATATCTCGTTGTACAGTAGGGCTCTTCAAAAATGACTTTCTTTGTCTAATCGTACTGGCTACTTGATAAAGTTGTTAGGTTACCTAATTTAAGCTTACACACAAAATTTGGTTCAATTCCAGCCAGTAACCACTTTGCTACAGGAGAAGAAAGTTTCTATTTATTATCTAAAAATCAATAATAAAAAATTTGAAAATTTTTTGTTCACCATATGAAAAAGTTGGGCTGTCTATAGAAACTATGCTCACCAAATTTGGTTCAATTCCAACCAGTTATTGCCGTCGAAAAATTTGGATTTGAATAAAATAGTATTTACGGTGAGCAAAACTATTATAAATAAACAAATAATCGATCACCATAAATACTATTTTATTCAATTTTTCGACGGCAATAACGCTTCCACTGGTTGGAATTGAACCAAATTTGGTGAGCATCGTTTCTATAGACAGCCTAACACTTTCATGGGGTGAACAGAAAATTTTCAAATTTTTTATTATTCATTTTTATATAATAAATAGAAACTTTTTTCTCCTGTAGCAAAGCGGTTGGCTGGAATTGAACCAAATTTTTTGTGTAGGCTTAAATTAGGTAACCTAACAATTTTATCAAGTAGCCAGTACGATTTTAGAAAAAAAATCATTTTTGAAGAGCCCTATTGTACAGTGGCATATATATATTGTATATATATATATATCAGTAATTCTTTTGCAACTACATATCTTGGAATACAGACTAAAGCCGCATTCCAAATTTTGTTCGAAACCATTCATTCGACCTGTGATTCTTATCAGTATGGATGAGGTCTTCTGACACTTTGAATTATATTTCAGCACATGTAATGCTCTGTCTGTATAGTATTCAGTCCCTTATACCAGCTTTTGATCAGGACTAACATACATCGTGCATACTGTGATTTTCTAACCATGCAGAGCGTTGGTGTATGTAAGTTGGCAATGCGCAGCATCCTTTTGTGGCAATTTTTATATATTTTTTATTTGGATGCCATGATATTGGTTCGCCTCATGAATGATTTGTTCTGCACTCTACAATACTGGAAATGCGGACTTTTCATGAAGGTTTGGTATTACAGTGGTGGCAATATTTTCAGCGATACAACGTAACCATTTCTACTATCTCGTAAAGTTTTGGGAGTGCTATAATTGATCGTAGTACATGCAACCTACCTGTATTTCGTAATCATCTTTCTGCATATGTTTGCTGGTTACCAATCAGCCGGTGTACATTTCTTTTGCTTCATCCTTATACCTGCCCTAGCTATGTGTCATTTGCTACATGGTGCATATGATATACAAATTCAGTTTGGCTTCTTTTGTGTATAGTGTCTGTCACATCTATTTTTTTATGTGTGCTTGCGTATTAAATGTGATATTGGAAAGGCGTTATACAGGTGTTGTTGACTTTCTATTTGTCTGTAATTCATATCACTGTTTTTGAACGACTTGCAAATACTATTTTCAGTGCATTCTGTAGGCCCAATAAGATGGCTGATGTTGCTAGTGAAAATCCTGTGACTCGTATCGACACAGCAGAGGATAACCTAGGCTTAGAAGCGTACTATCCAGATTTAGAAGACCTGCAACTCCTGGCCAGTGAAGATTTGTTGGAGAATGTCGGAGAACACATTC
This sequence comes from Botryllus schlosseri, assembly GCA_000444245.1. Taxonomy (NCBI): domain Eukaryota; kingdom Metazoa; phylum Chordata; class Ascidiacea; order Stolidobranchia; family Styelidae; genus Botryllus; species Botryllus schlosseri. The sequence goes on along the minus strand of KE606419.1, from coordinate 7,161 downwards.
AGGAAAACTTGGAGGATGACCTGGTCAAAGAAGCTTTAGAGAAAGGGGTCGATCTTCGAGAATATGCGAAAAGCATTGAAAAAGACTTGAAAAGTGCCGAAGACCAGTCCATTTCTGATCATATAAAGGAGAGTGCAAAAATAGCGGAGTTGCACACACAAGTTGGTGCGTGCGAGTCTGTTTTGGAAAGGATGGAGGATATGCTGCATGGCTTCCAGCACGCCCTCAGCAGCATCAGTTCAGAGATACAAAATCTACAGGTATGGACTTTTTTCTAAATGTCGTTTGTGTGGATGACGCTGCATTGACTGCAAGTTGGAGTTTTCTATCATGTTCATTATTGTTTATTACGTTGTGCATATCCAAAATGCTCTTCCAAAAAATTACCATTTCAAGTTCCGTGAGTAGTTTTCAAAGATTGTTTTCCTTGATTCTTTTCAAACATCGTTTTTCCTGATTCTCTGACCAGCCTTGAAAGACACTACTTCTACTTGCAGATTAAAACAATATTCAACATTTTTTTCTACTGTTGTAGCATCGGTAAGTGTCTGCTGTAACCTCCTTTATGTACTGTACAGTATCTGCTGTACTGACACCATACTGCAGACTCTGATACAGTGGTCTTGTATTCTTGTTTACAAAGGCGGGCAAACTACTTGAAGTAACTGTGTAGTCTGTAGAATTTACTCATAAATAGGTTCCTTGTGGAACAGAATTTGAATATGGCAACAAACAACACATTCATACTCGCAATATATTCGCTCCAAGCTTTTCAACTGACCCTCGCCGGCAGTGGCCGGCAGAATTTACTCAGTAGATTTATGTTCAATTAGAAGTAGAAGTTTAGATTTTGATGGCATGTCAAAACTAGTGACAGTAGAGAGTTGAATATATAATATATACTACATAATGCATAGTATGAGTGTGTGTCTAATATGTTATTGCAAACTGATATTTAATAACCCCAATCAAACTAAGATCTGTAAAGAAAAAGAAACTGCACCAAACAAACTTAGGCTCCCGCATGTAGCGCAAAGTTTGGCGACGGCAGGCTGACCACCATAAAGAAAGAACCAGTTCACAAATAACGACGTTGTCCGCTTGTTCTCGCAGGAGCAATCGGTCACGATGAATGTGAAGCTCAAAAACAGACAAGCGGTCAAAGGCGAGCTGAGCCAACTGATAGACGAGATGGCCGTGCAGGAAACCACCATCGCCGTCATACTCGAAAACCCGGTCACAGACCGAGAGTTCATCGAACAGCTCCACGAGCTCAACCACAAGATCAAGTTCATCCGGCAGCACTCGTTCAACGACACGCTCGCTTGTCGCGACGTCGGGGACGTGGTGCAGAAGCTGAAAGTGAAGGCTTCGTCTAAAATCCGCGAGTATCTCCTGCAGAAAGTCTACTCTTTTCGGAAGCCGATGAGCAATTACGAAGTGCCGCAAGGCGCGATGCTAAAAAGCCGCTTCTTCTACGAGTTTCTGCTTTCGAACGAGAGACGCGTGGCCAAAGAGGTGCAAGACGAATACGTCGACACAGTGAGCAAGGTTTATTTCTCTTATTTCAAGACGTATGTTTCGAGGCTTTTGAAAGTGCAATACGAGGAAGCACCGGATAAAGATGATTTGATCGCGGCCGAAGACACGGCGAAACGCGGGTTTTTCTCGACGAAAACAACGATTAAAAATCGTGCCTCCACGTTTACGTTGGGATCGCGAGCCAGCGTGCTCACCACCGATCTAGAAGCTCCTGTGATCGTTCCTCATGCTGCGCAGGATAACAACAAGCGGTTTTCGTTTGAGAATCTTTTTCGTAGCGAACATTTCGCTTTCATGGACAATTCTTGTAGGGAATTTTTGTTTTTGTGTGATTTCTTTCTCGTTACCAAATCAGCGGCACAGGAATTATTCAACAGCGTCTTAGGGAAAACGATTTCTATGTTTATAAAGCACGTTTCTTCGTATGTGTCTGATTGTTACGACGCAATCGCTTTGTTGTTGTGTATTCACATCATCGGCAAATACCGTCTCATGATGCAAAGCAGAGAGGTGCACGCTTTAAATCAGTACTGGGACACTGTCCTGGAGATTTTGTGGCCCAGATTCGAACAGATAGTGCATTTGCATTCGCAAAGCATTAAAAATTGCGATGTCTATGCACTGGCCAGTATTGACGTCCGGCCGCATTATATCACACGACGCTATGCTGAATTCAGCGGTGCGCTCGTGGCTATCAACGAGACGTCGCCTAGTCGTATCGTGGATAAAGTACTTGCGGAAATGCAGGAGGAGGTGCAGAATTTCATTTTGAGGATGGCGTCTTGTTTTAATATACGTAAAGACCAATTGATATTTCTTATCAACAACTACGACATGATGTTGTCCGTCATCATGGAAAGAACAAAAGACGAATCGAAAGAGTCGGACAGTTTTCAGCATCTCCTCAACTCGAGCATACAGGAGTACATCGAGGAAGTCCTCTCGTGTCATTTTCTCACTCTCATGACTTTTGTGAAGCAAGTCGAGCCCTTCGCCGATTCAGGACACGCGGAAGGCCTGAAAAAGTCGGAAAACCGCGTGATGCCGTTAGTGAAGTCTTTCGCGAAAAATTGGAAAAACGCTCTCGAAGGCATCAACCAGGAGATCATGAACGCTTTCACCAATTTTAAAAACGGCACCGCGATCCTACAAGGCGCTCTCACTCAGCTGATACAGTACTATCACAGATTCCAGAAAATACTGAGCCATCCGAGCTACAAAGCCCTTCCCGTGCGATCCGAAATGGTGAACATTCACAACGTGATGGTCGAGGTCAAAAAATACAAGTTCAATTTTTGAAATGTTCCCCATGCTTTGGCATAGGTGTGATACTGTGAGCCTGCAAAATTTCGCTCATGCCATGTAGGTGGCCATAGCAACGGGTAGATTTGTGTGGTTTTAGAAGTTATTATAATGAAATTGACACGTCTCTGACTGCCGTCTTTGTATGCTGTGTCGTTCAAAACATTTTTCTTGGAGTGACACCCATTGTTTACTTGAATTCTGTCACTTCCAATTTTCAAATTGAAGTGAGTTGGCTAGCTTGTTATTCGAATTGTCAAGAAATCGCGGGATACCAGCTGTTTCACAGCCTTCTAATATCCTAGTGGTATTTGAAGTGTTTGCATCGTATTTTCTGTGCATCTGACCATTTAACTTGACCCCCTGGAATTTAACGCTGATCATGCCTATTTTGTGTCACATCTTCAAACCCGAAATCGCATCAGTAAAGTTACCAGTGCTAGCGACAAATCTTGAGTGGAACGATAATATACAGACCTTGGTCGTCATGGTCAATTTCAATCTGCTGAAATATTTGTTGTGCATTTGCGAGGTGCTCATGATATCATTATCGTTCAATTCGTTGATTGAATGTTTTTGACTAATTCACATGATGAATGTGTCCGTTGATATGTGGTGACCAATCTATAAAGATATAACTTATTACCAGAGGTGGTCAGTCAGGCTGCTGTTGACCACTCCTGCTTACTACTGCTGTGCAATGTAATCAATAACAAATTCTATGTAATGTTATCGCAGAATACGAATAAATAGTTTGGCATGAGTGCGGCGCCGGAGAAGAATGCGAAGAATAAAATCCATTTACTTCTGAAAGCCACAGGGAACGCTCCGATCCTAAAGGCAAAGAAATGGGATGTGGACCGCGACAGGAAGATCGAATGGATCAGCGAGTTTCTGCGCAAGGTCATCAAATGCGACCCGTCCGAGTCTATCTTTCTGTACATCAACCAAGCCTTTGCGCCGTCTCCGGACCGAGACGTCGGTAGCCTGTACGATTCTTTTGGCTCGGATGGGAAGCTTGTGATTCACTATGCTATGACTGAAGCGTGGGGATAGTGACTCGTGCGGATTTGAATTTTTATGTGCAATATTCGTAAACACATTGTCTAAGAACTCATTACTGTCTGTAATGACTTGAGATTTCCCCAGAGGTGGTCAGTAACGAAGTACTTGTACTTTTTAGACTACTCGAGTAGATTTTGCCTGCTTGCACTATGGAGAAGACTTGAACACGGCCGCCATGTTTTCAAAATATGATCAGCCATTTCTATATCACAGCAAAAAGTTGGTTTGGGACTTATACACCAGTGATGGTCAGTAACTATCGTTCAGGAAGTACGATAGTGGCACAGAGATTTCGGGATGCGTCTTTGTTTCAATGCGTTCTATACTGTGTTCGTTATGGTCTTATGGAAATGACGTTTTTCATTGTTTTGGAATATGTGTATGGAATAACAGATTATCCTAAGCGTCTTTCCTTTGGATGACTTCAGTGAATACTTTTAACTCATCATTTTCAACTTCTGGTTGTTCTTAACTTGTGAAAATCCACCTGAGTAACACCGGTGACCTTTTTTCTCTGTTTTGTCAGCTCAGTAATGGCGTCTGTAATTTGATATCCTGTCTCTCTCAGTACTAAGTGCTTAGGACGATTTTTATCACTTTATAATGTGTTTTGCTATTTGTTTATTGAGTTCAGTATGTCAAGTTATATGTAATGAGTAATAACCAATGTCTCTTTCTTCACTCTTGAGATATTCAAGGATACTGTGCGTATCTGTGAACATGAGCTATATTAAAACTGGGTATTATTCTGATGACGACGAATTGAACAAGGATAACGAAAGTTATAACCATGTTGGTCCGCAAAAAAGGGACCTTATTGGTGGCAGTCAAGGGAAAAGCATTGTTAGCAATGCTCTAGCCTTATGCTTGGCATTGTTCTCGGTATTGTATTGTCTCTTTGCGACAACACAACTGGTTTGGTTTTTATCAGGCAATGTCAATGGACTACTGAAGCAACAACATTCATGGCCAGGTAACTTGCGTTCATTTCTGATTGTAATACTTTGATACAGATTCTTAGGTATGGTGTACTCGTATTTTCAGATGTAACTTCAAGTGAAGCAGTATTTCAAGACTTGTGCCTCCTACTGCTCTTCGTATCTCAACACAGGTTTATGAGCAAGGGTAATTTCAAAATGTTCATAACTGCTCTCCTGCCGAGGCAATTTGAACGTTCATTCTATCTTTCATGCACCGGGCTTGCGATCCAGGTATGCATATTCGTATATATTATTGTGTATACTCTCGACAATAATATCGGACGTAAGAAATGCCAAAGTACTAAGTAACTAGCGTGGTTTGCAGTTCGTACATATATTTTTTGACAAGATTGTGAACTAGTTGCTTACAGGGCTGGCAAAATTGATTACCCGTGCGATTCGATTCGAGTCTTTGATTACCACCGATCCGATAGTGGCATCATTATAATGGTACTTACTTGGAAGTTTGGATAGGGTTCCCATTATACTTTCTGCAATTTAGGAAAAATGTTTGTGAATTATGAAAGTAAGTAGTTTGCGACTTGAAAACATCTCTGAGTAGACAGAACCTTGTTGACTACTCCGAAAAATAGAAGTACTCTGCTACCAAACCCCTGGTAAAGTGTGTTGGGGTTTGTATTTATATCATACAACATCCAAATTTTCTTGTTGGGTGGATTAAAAAATTGAGAATTGATATCCCCGTTAAGAGATGACTGATTGGAGGCGGCAAGATCTCTGTCGTCTCCTGGCCTTTATCAGAAGCAATTACCCAGTGAGACCAATCTACAAATATCTAACCATCCTTTCTGAATCATGTCATTCCGGTGAATCTGATCCCGACTTCCATTCAACCGTAAAATATCCAAACCCTACATGCAGTGTCAAGCATTCACTTAACTGATCTGTTGCGGCCAGCAATCCCTGTGTCTAACAATATACTCTATACTTGCGGTATTATATGCTGTGTGGCGGATCTGATAGTACTAGCAACTCATTTTAGAGTAAACTTGTCTTGGGCACCGAAAAATATTCAAAAACTCCATAAGTCCATGATTTATTGATAGTTTGACCCGTTTCATTGGCTCTGCTGTGTGTATAACTTAGGGTTGCCATACGCCCTCCTTTAGGAGGATCTGTCCTCCTTTTTCAGGTTCATAAAATGTCCTCCGAGGACGCCTAAATGTCCTTGTTGGCAATTCTTCCTCCTTTAGTCAACACCACTAACTTTCAGGAAAAAGTGTATAAATCGGGAGTCGAACGATAGTGATGACCTTTTTTTTAGTCAACCCACCAAATTTTACAGGAAAAATAGCAAACTTTTCTGTTTTGGTACAAGTGTCCTCCTTCCCTATTCCAAAATATGGTAACCCTAGTATAACTGATTTTATCGTTCAGTGTGTGACATCATTTTGGATAAATGTCACCGGCGAGACTACCATTGTGGTATGGGACATCAGTGGGTCAAGTCGGTTTTGCTTGCTGTCACAATGGCTCCATCTTCTTTCTTGGATGTACACATTCATCATCCTATTCAATTTGGATTTTGCGGAGTTCATTGGATTAAAACAAGTAACATCCTACGATTGATAGCTGCTGATTGATACAAATAAGCTGTCGGCTTTTTGGCAGGTTTACTACCATACTCACGGATATGGATGTCCGATGTCGGCCAAGACGCAAGCTGCGAAAAGAATGTTCAAGAACTTTCGGCATCCTACCTACATCGGTCTTGCCATTGTCCTGTGGGTGGTGCCTTGTATGACGGTGGATAGACTCCTGTTAAGTTCAGGTACTGTCTGACAGTATTATCATTACTATTTCCTCTGAACAGATTGGGTCGGCTGATTAAACAGAGCTCTGGTGTATCGAATTTTACTATCGCCTACCAGCAGTGGGTCTTGAAGGGGCACTGCGCTCCAAAAATGATGTTGTCTCAAATTGAAGCGCAGATCGACAACAATTTTTTGGCCGCAGCCAGTTTCTTCAGAAATCCACCGTAATGGAGCTGCAATTAAATGAATTTTGTATAAGTCCAAGTGACGCGGCTGCGCGTCATTCTCTCTTAACCCGTTGTGACATTTCCGGAGCGATATCTCGACGCGACCTCCATATTGTAGCTCAATTTCGTAATATATATTCGTATACAAGGATAATTCGAGAATTATCGACGAAAAACTCAAATAACTCCGCTTCTACCACTTGGAATTGAGTCAAATTTGTTTTGCATTGTCTGTGGAGACAGCTTAACAATTTCATAGGGGTTGACGGG
>KE606418.1:0-12115 GCA_000444245.1 Botryllus schlosseri | reverse complement strand
CCCTTTCATAGTGAAAAATTTTGCCCCCCCCCCCTTGTCTTAATATCTAAACCAGAATGTTGGCAATCCCAACGCATTATTTGGTGGTATGGAGGGTCTCACAGCTGTTGAGACACTTCTTAAATATGAAAATTCGGATTATACACACACATACACAGAGCAATAATTATGATCTGTAGATAAATCGCGTTGAGTGGGACTTTCCAGTTGAATATTCTGTTAAACATAATCATGTGGAATGGTAGCACGTAGCCTATAGATATTTTAGCGTCATGAATACCAATTTCGCGAGAAGAGATTAGAATTGGTGTTCACTGGCCGTCAGACTTACGAAACGCGATTCTGTTAACAAATTTGTTTGTAGCCAGGACAGACTTGCGAGTTTCACTAGCATCTCACCGTAAGTATGGATCAAGAGAAGCCATTACACACCTGGGCTGCTCTATTGATCCTAGAACTTTTAGGACCTCCTTCTTTCACGTCTTCTTTCGAACCTAATAGTTCGTATGGTTGTTCCCTCACCCAGCCACCGGCTTCGATGCAAGCATCCAACCCTGAAAAATAACACCAAGGCAATTATCGCTGTCCTGGTTCTTTCACATTTCTGTTCACAATCAAACTTCATTCCAGCACCGGAAACCGGATGCAAGGACCAAAAGTAACGAAGCAGTTCTACTTTTTCAAATCATTGAAAGTTTTTGCCTACTTGCACTACTCACTCAAGTGGTTATAATATTAAATTACTTCCACTTCACTTCCAGTTTTTTTGCAAAATCAGGGCTAGAATACTTTTTTTTACTTACTTGAAAATCACAAACTCTACTTCGACTTCAGCATAAATTTATGACGTTACTTCTACTAGAGTACTAACGAACAAGACTACTTCCCTTGCAAAAGGCTATAGCCAGAGTTGCCATACCATCCTTATTTTCCAGATTTGCCTACATTTGCGACAAGCTGGACCTTGTTTTCGGCTATTTGGCCATGATGAGTACTGGGCAAAAGTGATGAATGTGTTTTCAGTGTACTAATTTCGCAGTTTGTTTGACTGTAGTTAGTTTTTCATCCATGTCAACGGCAATCATGGTGTGTGCATAGAAAATGAAGTTGTAGACTGCGCTACATTGAGAAAATGAAGCAATACCATTTGAATTTTTTACTATCGGTTAACATATCGACATTCCAGTTGATACCAATATTCCAAAAACTGCTACATCAATGTCATCAGCCACCGACCAGAACATAGTCTGCAGAGCAATAGCGTCTGACTTCAAAAATCACGACTTACATCTTTTATCAACGATCCAAACGCCTCTCGCGACGGACTGCAGATACTTCAATGTCCGCGGCGATCGTTTGTCTTCATAAACGGGAGTAATGTGATGAGTTACTGCAAAAAAAACGTTATTACCCAAGCATCGCAATTCGACCATATCAAGTTCAGTACCTATGAGTCACAACAGTACGACCAAAGCACAGAAAAAAACTTACGGCAATCCAGATGCAGCGATTAGAGCGGCCTATCGCAGCAACTCATCAGGGAACTACCACATCTGCGCAACCTACCAGTCCCAGCCTAAACCCAGCCCCCCCCATAACTTCAGAAATCACGCAAAGTACGAAAGAAATCACGTCGATGTTTTGGATTACAAAATCAAGACAACGAAAATACAAAATCCAACACTGCAGCAATGAAGCGGAACGAAGAGAACGGTTGTTGTTATCGTCAAATGAATAAAGACTGGCAAAATTGGCACAGAGCAGGTAAAAAGGTAAAACATAATGCTGAAATTAGCAAACGCTAAAATTATCAGAAAGGCAAAGATCGGGTTTCGTATGTCCCGCGCGTTGAGGTGCGCCAATCACGTATCGACTGAATTTCAATGGAAACATACTTCAACGATAGCTCTCTCACCGAGGGACAAGTCTTTTGGATTCACGATAGCGTTCAAAATTGCAGCTCCTCGAATTATGTCGCCTGACTTCAAAGCAGACGAATGAGTGAGCGCTATCTGGTCGGGCGGCGTCGTCTGTCAACACACACAACACGAATGTGATGTAGCCTTGATGCGTTTCATACTGAGATCGGGAACGGAGCACTTTGGCATGCTTACTCAATTGATTATGCATTCTAACTACTTCACTTCTACATACCGGTAGCAGTTTTGTGGGCAGAACCACTTCCTTTTTACACTTTGGAATTTATTAGCAGAAGGTTGTTTGGGGTATGTTTCCAACACGCTTGATACGATATACTGATAACGACTGGGTGGGCTGCTCTCCTCAATCACAATAAATGAATATATTTTCGAGAGCTGCACCAAATTGTAGTGTCATCATTAGGGCAAGTTTTTGCAACTTTTGCAACTTTTTTTACAGCTTCCGGCAGCTTCCTAAATACTCAGAAGTTATGTAGTATGGTGTTTTAAGCCTTGGATACAGATCAATTCCAGTGTCTCGAACCCTAATAATTTCAAGGAACTTGTCCATAAATGCATACCCTAATAATTTCAAGGAACTTGTCCATAAATGCAACTTTTTAGTGCAACTTTTGTGCAAAAATAAGTGCAGCTTTCCACGGATTTGCCTAGTCATCATTAATTTTGAATTGGTCGAAAAGATACATCGTGCAATTTCGAAACAGCAACTTTCGATTGATTACCAGTACCAGAGGTGTGCGACCAAGCATACTTGTTGAACCTGCGTACTTGGATACTACTCAGATCTTAATCTTCTACTTCCATCACGAGTAGTTTTGACATGTCTTGGAAATAGCTATTTCTACTTGTAGTTAAGTAGAAATTTGCAGTACTTTTCTACTCCTACTTGAGTACCAATGATAAACACTTTGACCACATCTGGTTACACGTTTGGCCAAAGATCTATCAAAATTGAGGACAGCGAGATGAGTCACGAATTGTCACATGTCGGACCTGTAGGGCAAAATCAATAACCATGGGATTCTTTTATGAGTTAACATCTAGTCACCAAGTAAGGTTGTCTTCGTGAAATAGTTTACGGAACACAGATTTCCGAATTGTGCCGTATATTCCACAGCTGCCACACCTCCCAATCGACTGATTTCTCACCAATTCCCATGAGCTACGAGAGATAAATTTTTTTTATCCAATTGGAATCGGGGGATTTGAAATCCACTAGGTACACTATGCCCAATCCATGTCGGCAGAGGTGAGCAGTAATGGAGTACTTCTACTTTTTCGGTTTCAGTTGTGCCTACTTTCCGTGCTCATTCAAGTGATGATGTTTTAAAACACTTCCACTTCTACAGTTATTCCGGCAAAACTACTTATTGTTGAGCTTTCGCAAACGTCACCCCCGGGTTGAACACCAGTGCTTTACTGTTACAAGTTTGTGATGAATCTTTGCATACCTTTCGTGCTTGTCTACCCTGGGGTGCTTCAGTTGAAGAGCACTGATGTATACTGCCCCATAGTTGTAGAGGTGCTTTCATTGTGCTCATTGTGGAATTAAAATCAAACAAATGCCAGACTGGCTACACAACTAAACCTCGTGGATCTAGTGGTAGTAGTGTTGGCGGTATATACTGTACATCTCAGCTTACCCCGAAACTTTGTGAATTTACAGTATTTTTAGCAGCTTGAGTTGATATCTCGTGATTTTCAATTGCTGCTTTTACCGCGGGACTAGTGGTCAGCTCCACTGCGGTGAGCCCATGTGATGACCTGTTACGAAAAACATTGTCGTTTATGTGGCTGGTGGTTCATGTCAGCTGAATAGCGAGAACTACAAATATCCAACAAGGTGTAGAATGTATTCCGCTACATTTGATCATGATTCGAATATTTTAAATTCTATTTGCTGTCATTTAAATACACATATAAGAAATGACAGGAAATTATAGAAACAGCTCGAAGCCGTGCTAAAGTTGAATAAATGTGTGTATAGGGCGAAAAAATGATTGTTTAGAATTAATTTTATACATATCGCAAGTTCGAGTCTAGGAATTCGCTGCCAGATACCTAAAAGCCAAACAACTCCTCGCCACACATTTAATTCTACCACACAATATAACATGCGGACATTCTCCCCAATTGTAACTATAACTCTCCCAGATGTACTGCTGCTCCTTTATTAGCAAAGGTGGTCGTGGATATAGCGATTCGTGCATCAATTGTAAAGATATTTAATAGATTAAATTCTTCATTCCTGTCATTGAAGCCTCAAAACCTCAGTTAGCTGTGTATCAGTATCTTTAAAACTTGCTGCTCTAAGCCATGTCATGGAACCATTTCTGTCCCCACAATGGTCACAAAGCGCTACAAAATAATTGTGGTACAGGAATACGTTATTATTTTGGATGACGTGTGAACTACCGCAAAGGTACATCACTATGGATTACTGTTATGATGTCGTAAAAGGCAGTACTTGAATATTAGACTTCACGCTTCAAACTCGAGTCCGTATCGAATCACTCGATTATGCCCAACCCTCTAAAATTCAACTGTACAGTGCTAACAACAATTGTTCCATCTGAAATGCGCATGACCATGAGCAACAAAGATAAAACAAAAACCACCAACCTCATGTCCGTGTCGGCACCGTGACCCAGCAACATTTTCACAATCTCTGAATGACCCTGCCTTGCGGCATCGATCAAGGGAGTCTCATTATCAAAACCGGGCGTATTAACGTGGGCGCCAGCATCGAGCAACAGTTCCACCACCTCCACATGCCCGTGATGGCAAGCTTCATGCTAAACCGGAGAAGTTATGTCAACTTAATTTTTCCCCTTGGAATACATTATCACCCACCAGCGGCGTCCAACCGGCGTTATCCTTGTTATTCAACGGCACTTTCGCGGCAGTCAGTTTTCTGACTTCACTCACGTCTCCCTGGAATGTTATTTGCAAATTTTCACTGCGCTGTGAGGCCGGCTTTTACGGTACAGCATATAATTGGTAGTAAGTAAGTGAACGGAACCGAGTCTGCTATCGATTGCAACGATTTTGTAGAGTAGCCTACGGAAATTATATGCCCCTTTCCGCGAAGAGTGATATTTTAACAACGCGAATTATAGTCTTGATACTTTTTTACACTGCAGAAGCCTTGAAACATGATGATGAACACATGGTGAGCGGATCCAAAACAGATAGTGCAAAGCTACAAAAGTTAGTAGAAATGACATTTCACTGAAGTGGTGATCAACCCACAGTATCGTCGCAAAGTAGGCCTACATCCGAAAATAGGTTTACGGGCAGTCGGAAAATTACCCAATCATATTTATTGTGGTGCAGAACTGGCATTAATTCCTTTGTGGTCGGATAAATATTTGACCTTTCCACACCATTCCTACCAAGGTCGTAACCAAGTTGCAAGTCAATCTCAATTTCATAGTTTTGACTCGAGTCTAGTTGACCCATTTTCAATTCACCACCGAGTCAAGTCAGAGTCAGCTAGTGGAGGGTCGAGACCGAGACCAAGTAATTATGTTCACTGTTCAATTTTCAAAGCACTTTTTCCAGCCCTGCTCGAGTGATATAGAATGTCTCGCATTTATAATATAGTAATTTTCCTCAGTCCTACCAGTTTCTGGCCCTAATTACCAAGTATCAGGACTGATAGACGGAATAGCAATCATGTGTGACTTCACTAACCATTGAAGTTACAATGAAATGTCTGCCTTGGCCGTCCTAGTCTCGAGTCATATGACTTTTTTCGAGTCATGCACAATGACTCGAGTAGAAGTCGAGCTAATACACAAATTGACTCGAGTCGAGTCATTCTACACATTTGAAAAAATGACTCGAGTCACCAAAAAATCGTGACTCGACACATTACAACCCCGATTCCTACTCTCAAGACGTGATAATGAGCGATACTGGAATACTGAATACTCGACTCGAAGCCTCATACTCAATTAGGAAGTGAATCACTCGTATATTCGATGTGGCAGACATCTGTATTCACGAGCCAAAGTTTTCAGTCTCGTTGATGAAACGTGCAGCAAGCAATAATCAAAATAAGTCAAGTTAATGGGTCGCCAACCTTCATCGCTGCGATATGCAAGGGCGTTTCTCCTTTTTTATTTTTCTTCGACTTCGCCGCCCTAAATGGAGGACTCTTGACAGGAAGCACGCTTTTGGTCTTGGGATTGTTGCGGGGTGTTATAGGCGTTGTCTCGGCAGTACCGACAGAGTCGTGCCTAGGCGACATTCGTGTTCCCACCTGAAGAGCAAAAGTAAGAGCTCGGATAGAGAGACCAGTCAGTAACGGAGTAATTCCACTTCTAATGAGTAAAGACATGTCGCACAGGATAGGACATAGCATATTTTTGTCCTTGATGTTTTTGCAGCATATACACTGACTCATGATATATATACACACCATCTGTGCATATGCATACTTACTATGTATGTATGATGTGCATATGCCGGTGCAGAAACAGTCTTGCACCACCACTCTATACTATCACGGTGATGCTGTCGCCAAACGGGGAAGCTATGCATACCAGTGATACTAATCAGGCCTTTGGTCTGACCCAGCTGGGGATTGAACAAAAGACCTACCAATCTAAGAAGCCGGACGCTCTACCATTACGCTGTCTTGTCGGTTAAGACATAGGCATAGAGAACCCTCTATCCCGTTTTAAAAGCCCTTCTTGTTCTCTCAGAGAGAGTAATCTGCTAATCACATACTCCGAATGCATTCGCATATTGTTCTAGTTTCTTCACACCATTTTCGAGCACTGTCTTAACGACCTAAATCTTTAACCCTTTTCCCGCGGGTGAATCCTATAGGATCCATGCACAGTTTTTCACAAACACGCTTCAATCAATTAACGACATCTTNCGTTGTAGNGGTCATAAACGGTTACAGTTATCGTCTATAAATAGATATTGTCAATACGCATACGACGAGCTATATATAATCCATTGACTTATCGCCAACCTTGTTCAGAATGCAGATCGAATACAGGAAAACGTTTCCCGCAAAACACTATCTGTAGCTCAGTTCGCCTGAATGAACGCTGCTCATATAATCCCTTGTACCTTTCGTTCTACACGTCGTAAGCAGACGCAGTTGTGGTTTTAGAGTAATTGTTGATCGCAAGAGTTTATTGAAACCATAATATCGGAAATTAGTTGGATAGAACACGCTTCAAATTGGTGTGAAATGAAGCAATATTCCGTTACGTGACAAATGCCGCGCACGTGTCAGCATTGTCGCTTAAGGTCATATACATTCACTTACGATTGCCTAATATAGTTGAATGTCACACACATAGTTAGATGTAGTCTATAACACTTCAACACGATCAGTATCACGGATTTTGGTCTTCTTTAAATTATCCGACGCCAGTGCTAAACACTGTAGAAATGGGTGTGTAAGTTACGTGAGTATACGGTACTCGCGCCTGTAATAACAACACCATACAGACAGTTGAATCATCCGTTTTAGATGTTATANGAAGNTACNGTAGACTTCAATGAATAGATGTTGATCATATGCCCATATACTGACNAACCTGTATCGGACAATCGATGTGTAGAACATGTTTCAAATTGATATGAAATGAAGCAACAAGAGAAATCGCGCGCCGATGAGAAGTGTCAAACAAGGCAATATATTTACTTACGATAGCCTTGAGCAGTTGCAAATTTTGTTAGTTATGTACGATCAATAGTATCTATAAGATCAATAACATGGATTTGGACTTATATAACTAGACCAGGCAAAGCCGAATAAACGCGAAATACAAGGCGCGTTGTCTCTACCGCGATGACGTAATCGACGGCGGCCGTGAGTCATGCTTATAACGAAAACTTTCCAGTCTCGGTGCGCTCGATTGCGTGAAGGTACAGGGCTCAGTAATGTCTTGTTTGAATGCCGAAATCGATATGTAAGATAACCATGTGGACATTCACCATGGGAAGGATTATGTATCACGTCAGATGAAAACGAAAAACGAAGTTTCGCTTTTGCTTTCGAGAAATCGTGTAGACTATCACCGTCACCTCTCTCGACCGAGCCTTCCGAGTAGCTCAGTTGGTTAGGCAGCTATTTTCTGACTACGCCGATACATTGGGCGTCGGTTCAAGTCCCGTAGATCGCATTTTATGAACATTTTGGTTGATGCATTAAAATTTGGTACCGCGGGAGTAGGGTTAAAATCAACCATGCTTCATACTAGATTATGCTCCTGCATTTATTTATCAACAGCGCACCAAAATTTGCCTGTGATTCGAATTCGATCGAGAAACAGAATTTTCAATGATCCAACCTAATCATTCCGATTAAACAGATGATCTTGAAGTTCTTGTGGTACAGTGATTATGTCTATCACATTAGAACATGGCTCCTGCGGAGATGTGTCAACCCCTTTGACTGATTTGGAAAGTAGCCTACTTCAGGAATTATATTTCANTTGACTGTAAATTTTCACAAATTTTCTAATAATGAGAGCTTCAAATCCAGAAAACTTTTCCAACATTACGACATTATCCTGAATGATCTTAAATATGTCTTGTTAGGGTTTATGGGAAAGATTAAGATTTGCTTTGCTGACAATGGCAGCTTCAAATTATCCTGATTGACCAGTCCATTCCAAATCTCAATATTTCCCACAAACCCTGATAAAACATCTCTAAACGAAAAAATATGTCTGTGTCAAAAGGCCGACACATCGAGAATAAATTGAGGCCAAGATCAGTTTCATTTTTGTTTGAACCATCGATGTGCTTGGAGACGGGATATAACTGTGTTATAAGTTATTGGGTAAGCACGACCCTCTTTCATCTCCTCGCTGCTGGCGCAATTAGCAGCGTAATCACATATACCAGTTTTATGTTCAATTCATTCTTTGGTTTAACCCGGTCGGGCATTTGAACCCACGTTCAAGAGGGCGGTTGGTTTCACGCAATGGGAGACATTCACATCTATGGTCAGCCACTAGAGGCGCACAATTCCAGTCCTTCATTCATAACTGAACTATGTGTCGACTGCCTTAAATGGACGGTGTCTCTGTGTTTGTATTGCGTCCTTGCGACGGAGAATTAATGGATTCTGACCAGATTGTTGGTCATGTGTGAAGGATATTTCAAAGATAATTATTTTGTGAATGGGAAACGCAGTGCTTCAAAATGGGGCCATCTACGGTCTGTACTGAACCCGTTTTGGAGTTGAAAAAGGCTGCTAATCTACAAAAAAACTGTTGCCGTCTTGNATAAATTCATGGTTNAGTATTTATGCAGTGTTTATGGTGAAGTAAACGTATTTTTCAGCAGCAGGGACGCAATACCTACAATGTAAGACCGTCCATTGACACCAGTTAATATGTACCTCAGTGATGAATGAAGGACTGGAATTGCGCGCCTCTAGTGGTTNGACCATAGATGTGAATGTCTCCCATCGGAAAAAGTTTACTCGGTGAGATATTTCATCCCAAATGGCCATTCTACTGATCAGAGCCGAGAGGTTTTAGCAATTATGAATGTAAACTGCTTCAGATGATCTACCTCAGCTAAAACNCCACGGATTGGGTTATCGATTTTTCTGCAATTTAGAGGTCTTAGAGGTCCCTTGAGAATCAGTGGACTAGACGAACGAGAAATTTTCCAACCTTTGCACGACCAGATTTCTTGCTCGTAGTAGGTTTACCAGAACGGGTCACAGATTTCTTGATTTGTAACGCGTCATTCGCTGTGAATAATGGCGACACAAATTCCTGCGTCTCCCCATCATCTGATAAAATACAAGGATTGCAAAGTTTAAAATCTGCTACACAACATACTTCCGAGAGCCACCGTGGCTCAGTGCCAAGAGAGATACATGCTTGAATTTTCAAAGTTATCATTAACAGGCGATACTCGGAGACTTGAGTCGGTCAAAGCTTACTACTGGACGTGGAATCGAATCACAGAGGTGCCGGTACTAGATTTTGCGCAGTCCCAGAACCTTGTTGCAACAATTTTTTGCCTAAAAACTGAAGTGTGTGAGGCAGAAGTAGTGTCAAATAATAGCTACTTGAGAAAGTAGAACAAGTACGTACTGGAGTACTCTGTAAAAGTAGAGCGCAAGCAGAAGCAATAATTTCCGAGAAGTAGGCTATTCTAGTCGTAGTTTTGTCTTGAAAACTGAAAACCGCGAAGTACGAGTAGTCTGCAAAACCTTATTGAGCACTTCCAAAAAGTTGAAGTACTGCTTTACGGACCAGTGGTGCTTAATTTTACCTATAAAATCAGTAATTTGCTTGTAACTTTTTTTCTGTTCATTTTTAAGAGTAAGTTCTATGNAAGTGAGATNGAAANATGTTGCTTCTGCATCTTTNAAGCCCANAACTNNCTTTCTAGTNTAAGNGNTNATCANGATATGGNGAAATTNGCTNTTTNNGGCTCNTTNGGTGNAANTGCNCGACCACTAGAGNGTGTANGAACCCAAAATTANGATAGAATTTATTTATTTGCTATTTGGCACCACATATCAAGACACTTTTTTGAAATTCAAAAATTTTCATTTTTCACTCCACCCTAACAGACCACCTCTGATCTAACAAAAGGGGTACGCAGGCTGCGTTGAAGAAGCCAGTCTCCGCTAACCCTCCCCCCTGCCACAATACTAACCTTCGCAGATATCGGGAAACGGCCTGGTTTTGAATTTGAAATATCTGGTCGCTCCTTTCGACTTCTTTCCCTGCGCCGCAGCGTCGTTCTTCCCATCACTCTTATTATCTCGCTTTCCGTCGCCTTTTTTACCGACAGATTCGCGTCTGCTCAACGGTGACATGCCCCGTACCTCACCTTTGCCGGGTCCAAGTTTTCTCCCTCTCTTTTTCAAAATCGCGCTCTTTACTTTTGATGCGCTAGCCTCGCCGGTATTCGGTGAGCTGAAACTCGCAGACGTTTCGTTACTCGCACTCAGCCCACCTAGATCGCGTTGATTTAACGGCATCAGCTGATGAGCTTCGACTTCAAACGTGTCAAAATCAGAAGAACATTCAACGCTGGACGCCTTCAGCTTTCTCATGCTGGCGTCTAGCACGTCGTTAGCAACCTTGGCAAGCAACGCCGGGGAGTGCTGCGCCATTTCCGTCGCAGACACATCGCTACTAGCAATGACGCAGTCGTCAAGCTGCGTCTCTATTTCCGATTCAGAAATCAAAACCCCTTTGCGATAGTCCGGTTTTCCCCCCGTTTCAGCAGACATAGTTTCCGGACAATCACCCACCTCTGCGTTCATACCGACGGATATTTGCTCTAACACGTCGCCCACTTGCATGCCATCGATGGGGGTGATGACTCCCCGATCGGGACCTGCCGGATTGTTTGACTTTAGGAATTCGTGCAGGGTGTCCTCGATATCAATTTCAGAGATAATTGACCCGGGGCCTGTCGCTTTCGCGTCTCCTTTTGTGTGTACCGATGTGTCGGTGGTCTCAATAATCTCATCGCTGTTTTTCAATGTGTTTTGGTCGGTGTCGGTGGTGACGTGGTTTGTTTCTTCTGCATTTTTCGCTGTTGTTTCGTCGGTGTCGGTTGTGGCGTTGTTATCGACGTTGTGGGAATTAGGCTGCACAACTGGTGGATCGTTGGTCTCAGTGGCTTTGTCCTGGGCTCTTGTTGGTAATTTCTTCTCTCTTAGGCCTGGGAAGCGGGCAGTAGGTTAATCGCCGCATAGCCATAGTCAATTAGCCTAGGTGAAAGGTTTTCAACCATATATTTTCCCCTGGCCCGTTAAATTAGTAAATAAACGACACTGGCCCATTAATATTTAATAAAAAACAATTAAATGATACACTCATATTGAAATAAACATGGATATTTCCAGTTGACACTCGTCAGGAATAATCGTCAGAAACCAGAAGAGAATTGAAAAGAACTTGTGCATACCGACAGTCGTGTACCACAAATTTCCACAACACAATAAGTTATTCACACGAAAATTTACTGATTGTTGCTGTATTTTGTCGACAAGACTGCTACTTTGCGTCCAGTCAGTGAGAGTGATCAACAGGGCAGGTTTTTGCAACTTTTTTTACAGCTTCCTGCAGCTTCCTAAATACTCGGAAGTTATGTAGGATCCTGTTTTAAGCTGTTTGAAGGAATCTTATAGCGCAACTGTTTGCAACTTTTGTCCA
>ATSW01016123.1:0-10261 GCA_000444245.1 Botryllus schlosseri | reverse complement strand
GAGGGGGTTGTAGATGTAACATTGCTTGCAAGGTCAGTTGTGGTTTCATATTCAGCAGTACTTGGATCTGCCACACTTTCATCAGTGGTGGACGTATCATTATTCAGAATATTTCTCGCATTTGCTGAAGGGGTGGTTGATGTGGCATTGTTTGCAACGTCAGTTGTGGTTTCATATTCAGCAGTACTGAGACCCGTAACATTTTCCGAGGGGGTTGTAGATGTAACGTTGCTTGCAACCTCGGTAGTGGTTCGAAAATCATCTGTAGGATCTGTAACATTTTCGGAGGGGGTTGCAGATGTAGCATTGCTTGCAACAGCAGTTGTGGTTTCATACTCATCAGTGCTGGGATCTGTAACATTTGCTGGAGGCGTGGATGTAACATTGTTTGCAACCTCGATTGTAGTTCCAAAATCATCAGCACTGGAATCTGTAACATTTTCGGTGGGAGTAGCAGATGTAACATTGTTTTGAGCCTCGGTTGTGGTTCCATAATCTTCAGTACTGAGATCTGTAACATTTTCGGACGGGATTGTTGATGTAACATTGCTTACAACCTCGGTTGTGGTTCCATAATCATCAGTACTGGGATCTGTCACATTTCCCGAGGCGGTTGCAGATGTTGCATTGCTTGCAACCTCAGTCGTGGATTCATATTCATCAGTGCTAGGATCTGTCACACCTTCTTCAGTTGTAGTGTAAAAGTCATTTTCTCCGGTTGACTGAATTGTAGAGACGGGCTCTGTCGTAACTATATCATCGGTTGACGTTTCTGTGTATCAACAATAACAACATTTCAATGTCATGTCGTATGTTTGGATAGGCATGCGCACTTTTGAATTCTAATAGTCAAACCAAACTAAATATTGGGGCCTATTTAAAACTATTGGCTCCCACCATGCTCATAATACAATATTGAAGGCAACTTCAGCGCATGCAGAGTTGGCATCATTTGCGCACATCAAGCGCTGCCCTGACTGTTTTTAGCTGTAAAATATGGCTTTGTCCAACAAACATGATACCCACTTGCAGGAAATGATGCGTCCAGCACGTAATCAGGTGTGAATGTGGTTTAGAAATATTTTGTTGGATGTCAACATAATCACTATGCCCTGGAACCGGCCCCTTTATTATCTGCATGATATCGGTGCATCAAAATATTCGTTGAAGAATTTCCACAAGCATCGAATTGTCCGATGTATCGTCAGTAAAGAGAAGTATATTTTACTGAGTCGTATGTACATATTAAATACGCCCTTTCTTCCCTTTTATGTCAGTTACAGTAATTTTTCTTGCTTACCTCGGTTTGATATATTTGCGAGCAACAGGGCTTGCTTCAAGTGCATACATATAAGCGCATATGACTTTTGGTACAACCTTACCAGTCGCGAAAAATAGAATTTAATGTGGTATTTCGGGTACGGCTGGTCTAGTAGATATTGGGAAATTTGGTGTTACCTATTTTAACCTTTCAACCTTTCCTACAATATAGAAATACACCACAAAGAAAGAAAACGTTGCTAGTACAAGCTACTGGCATTTCGAAGATATTTCGTGGGAATCGTTGCGCAACGACAGGTTTTGGGAAGCATGCGACACATCGTGGAATTCGATAACACTAATTTAGATAAATATATTGCGGTGATAGCATTGTCCAGGCCTGATTGTGTTCAGTTTAGTCTGTTTTAATTCATATATGATATCATGTGGTATTATACTCGTGTATCAGATATCGGGTTCATCAATTGATCGATATCGCTCCGCGTATTCGACGTTCACATGCAGTATCTTGTCGCACCCTGCACCCGTCGGGCTCCGTAATTGTGTCATGTTATCCACACCATGATTAGCGAAACAGGATATTTCAATTGTTTCCAGTTGCAATGGATATTGCGCAATGGAGCTGTCCGATTAAAAAGCGCGAGTTGCATAATGAAATCGTACGACTAGGTCTTGAGACAGAAGAATACGAATGCAACATTTTGGCATCCATTGGATCCTAGCTTTCATGATTTGAAAAAAAAACGTTTACCAATCTTTCGCCACAAGACGTCATTAATTTCAATGTCGATTACATAACATTAATTATAGAATGCTGAACGCTTTTCGCATGCCTGCATTCATTTGCATTCTGCAATTCTTGCGCCGACCAATTCGTCTATGATAGTGAAATATACAGGTTTCGGAACTTGGTGATCGTAAACTTATTCTTCCTTGACACGTTCGACTTTCGACTGTCAATTACAATTTTCGACACAATGGGTCCTAAAACGTGGATCTTCCAACATGAGGCACAAAATATTACGGAGCTATCGACGTCATGCGGAATGAGTAGGACGTCGGTCTCTCTTCTCGGCCTGTGCTTTTTATAAAATTCCCAAGTTATATCTGGAATGTATCGTTTTATTCGTATCGAAATTTCGTGTCGGAAAGTAATTTGACTCTAGCTAGGCTATGTCAGATGGGTCTGCTCCGTAAGGGTTCGGTATACTCTTTTCGGCAAATACACGTACTAGTCGATACTCCATAGTAATATTGCAGATCCTAAAACACTAAAATTAAGGTACGAAAGTCGCGGAGATCGAGAATCTACTACATTCTACTCTACAGAGACAGTATGCCGTTTTCGTTACCGCCCCTTGAACTGTTTCCAGTTGCGCCTCTGTGTACGGCCGCTGATCAGGTGTAGCACGACCCAGGCTTTTTTTTAAGACACCGCCNNCGCGGATGAGATGGCAAGGATGACCCTAGATAAACCTCCAACNCTAAGGTANGAATTCTNGAGNCGACCNCGGTCGGAATCGCACCCGCAACCCATTGGTGTTGCAGCTGCTACTCTATCCATCACTACTCTANCTCGCCAGAAACAACAGTTGATTAGCAGACCGGTAAATTTGTAGCCAGATTGGTGGAACAGCCTACTTGATACCTAGAAAAATAGANTGGGTCTGCTTAGCTGACCACTTCAGGTCGGCTAGATTGCGCTTCGATTGAATTACGTTCTTGTATAGTAGGGTTGCCATACGTCCGGAATTTCCCGGACATGTCCGAAATTTCACTGAAAAATCTGCGTCCGGGAGGAATTTCTAAAATATGCCTAAATGTCCGGAATTTTGAAGGCTTGGAGTAGGCTCAGATTTTTTTCGTAAATTCACATAAACAATATTATTTTCTAGCAGATTTATGCTATTCAAAATTCTTCTTCGTGACGCGCGCGCGTTAATGTAACGTATATTGATATTAGTATGGGCACTAGGCATCACCCTCGCAAAAAAATGCAATCGAAATAAATATAAATAACCATCATTTACTGAAATAAGTTTGATTGTAATCGCAACGATAAGCTAACGGTATATTCCTAGAGTTGGTTAAGGCCGATTGGATGCTTCAGTCACAGACAATGGTTCCAAATCTTGGGGTCGTTTGTCTTCATCTGGGGATCGCGATGATGTTGGACGTAATCAGCTTCCTTGGCCGTGAGTAAGTTTGGGCAAGCTGATATTTTTAAGTAATCAGCTTCAGCTTATCAAGTTTTTAGCTGGGCCACTAAACATTTTCAAGTTGGAAATGAAGTCACGACCATAAAAGTTGGAAATCACCGGATGTGCAACCTGCTGGTGCATTTCATAGTAGCCTAATATATGGAAGAATCAATATTATTGAAATGATTATTTCGTAAATTTTAACAGCCAAATGCATATAGTAAGTTCCCAAGATGGTGCATCGATTACCCTATGGTGGGCCCAACATCAGTGCCTTTTTTGGGCGGAAGGGACAGAATAAAATGTTGTTTCGGTCCAGATTTAAAAAAAAACAGATAGCCGCACCGACCTAACAGTATAGCAGGGCTGTCAAACACAATTCCGGTAGGCCAGACACGGCCCGCCAGACGATTTCAGCCGGCCCGTGGAGAAATTTATTGCAGACCCTAGCAAGTAGCAATCAACAGAGCTCACATTACAGATGGTCCAATTCATGACCAATCCACTCCATTTGTATACAGGTGAGGGGCAATGCTTTGCTAGTGTGACGTCGTATTGACAGACAACGTGTTACTGCTCATTTTGAATCCGCTGGTGGGCGCTAAAGAGTTTCTGGAATTTGCTTCGCGAAAATATGGTAACCCTTTTGGCCTATTGTATAGTGCAGGGGTTCTCAACTTCCCTTGTACAACGGGCCGCATTTTAACAGCAGAAGACGCTGCGGGCCGCAGAACAATATTAACATGTATTTGTGGGCGAATGTTAAATTTAGGCTACTGTAGCCTATATTTACCAGTCGTATACGGGGATTTAGTACGTTTTATGCATTATAATGAACAGCATTCGTAGGTTTGCAGCTGCTGCTTCTTGTGAGACAATGTATCCTCTAGCGGCACAAGTAAATCCCTTCATGGAGCTTGCATTGCATTCGTTGCTATGTCGGTATTTGCAACTTCAAACCATTCCACTAGAGAACCGAACTCTCAGTTTCAATGCGTGAGCGAGCAAGTATAAAATTACGGTAACTTTTGCGTTACGGAGGGCATTAGCACATTCAGCTGTGAGTGATATGAGAAGAAGTCTCGTGTTCCGGGTCATTTCCGAGCAAACCAATCAACAACCATTCTCCTTTCCTTCAATACCGGGGCCCGGCAGCAATAGTTACAGAAGTCAGCTTTGTCAAGTTGATATTTTTCGCTGGTCCCCTCCCCGCGTTTACCCAGCCAGGATTTCCTCTACATACATGTTGCAGGAGCTCGTGCTCCTTCTCTCCTATCTGTTATTGAACAATACTACATCACGTGACTTATCGCATAGTTATAACCCAGTGCATATCAAAGATTGACTCAGAGAGAGACTCATGTACGCTAACTTACTGCTTGTACCCGAATTGCTACAATCATCCGTACAATATATCTGGAAAAGGCATTTGTTGTCGTCTGTTGAACTACAGTCAAGAACCACACAGGACGTTCGTGTCAGTTACTGCCAGTTAAGTATATACTGTAAGCCGCTATCCGTAGACCACGGACTTGCCGTATACAATCGCAGACTAACGGACCGATCTTCATCCCGCATGGTGCACTCACACGAATGGAAAGAGCAAAAAAGAACTGCAGAAAAAAGACTAACATCGAAAGGTGGCGTCCTCCTATCAGTTCATTGCATAGCATTGTAGCCTACATTGTGTGTGTCTTGTTCAGATGTAAGTAGCCTATAATCTGACGATTATTAAATATTGTCGGCTTGCTCGGTATACCCGGACTCTTATTATATGTATCTGATACATGCTACCTCACACATTGTGTTGGTAGCGCAACGAACTTTCCTAAAACCATAAAGATTTTCAAGTACAAACTAGATGATCAAGAATGACCAATGCTTGCGAGCTCATTTTTGTGGTTTACAATCTGCAAGTTTCACATTAGCATTCTTGTTGATTATTGATTATTCTTGGATATGGTGATGCTATTTCTATCAATTATGTTTCCGCTGTAGTATTTTGCTTCATGTCTTACAGCAACCCCATACATGGGTTTCTCAAATAGCGGGTTAACATTTATTCAAGTTATGAATTATTATGTAACCGTGTAATTATATGACCTGGAATTATGGAATGTCACATTCCATACTGGAATTATACATTGCTTCGAATTTTTAGTCCAAAGTTTAAGTGCGTATCATACAATTTATTTCCTGTGTCGGACTAAAAAATATTCGAGAACCTCTGCTTTATATACTATAAACGTTCCATTTTATTCAACAAGATAACTGCAACAATACAACTGGTACATCGTGTAATGGCCGTGTCCACTCTGATGAATTTCAACCAGATAATTAGTTATGCAATGTCGGTGGATTCGACCAAGGCGGGGTTGAAGTAGTCTGTGCGGCAACCTTTTAAGACACACCCCTCTTTTTGATAGGGAAAAATTTCGTGCCCCCTTATCGTCATATCACAAAATGCAACCAGAATGCTAGCAATACCAACGGCTAGTTTGGTGGCATGGAAGGTTATGGCTGTTGATGAGAGAATTCTCATATATGAAATTCGGACTATAGACCTACACAGAGCAATAATTAAGAACTGGAGATAAATTGGGCGCAGCGCAAAATTTTCTTTGGTTGACCGCAGCTTCGCGCCCCCGTCAGATGTTTTCAGGCCCCCCGGAAGCGCGCCCCCAGTTTGAGAACCACTGCTGTCAATAATGAATAATGAAACGAAACAGAGGCGATGCAATAAAAGAGCTAAGTATCTAAATCTATTTATAACAATACCGTGTCAGTAAATTGCGTTTATGCTGAAAGATGTCGCGGGCCACATGCGGCCCGCGGGCCGCGGGTTGAGAACCCCTGGTATAGTGAATCCTCCACTACCAGCTTTATATGTCAAATAATGTCAATTGGTGGTGTGGCCAAATTCCGGAGTTACAACTAATGGTTTAGCCACTACTTATCAGGAGCAGTTCAAGAATTCTCACCGTCGCATATCGTACCATTCCCCGTATACCCGGCATTACAAACGCATACATTGCTGCCATTTTGCGCCGTGGTACAGTTCGCATTCACATCACATTCGTCGCATTCGTCATCATCATCTATTGAGCCGAAGCCTTATACGGAAATGACAAAATGATCAACAATGATCAAAATATAAGTTACTTTGCCGACACCTTTAGACAGTGGAATCATAGTGTCCTATATGGTGTGGACACAAGCAAATTTCAGGGCTCAGGGACTGGACTACGTCATACTTTTCCATTTGGCTAAAGGCAATTTGACGGTAATTTGTGCCGGGCGAAAAATTTGATAAAACGGGTAATAATCGAAAGCCACCTCGGTACTGATTGCTATAATATAAATTTTATTCTGCTCGTAGTCCCGGAACTCCCCCAAATCAGTCTTGAATGTTGCATTGTAACATAGTTTGGCATTGTGACGCAAAACATGCCGTCTGGGAGCAGGTGAGGAGCAGCGCAAATCGCAAGCATATTGGCCATTGTTCCGCAACCGATTGAGCATTCACACTCTTACTCTCGTGCACACGTGCTCCTGAGATGCTCAAACGGCATGGTTGCGTCACAATACCAAATTCCGTGACAATGCAACATTCGAGGCTGATTTTGGGGGGTTCCAGGACGACGAGCAGGATAAAATTTATATTTTCGCAATCAGTACCACTGTAGCTTTCGATTGAAACCCGTTTTATCAAATTTCGCGCTCGGCAAGCCGGTCAAAAATTAACGCCAAATTGCCTTTAGTCAAATGGCAAGTGTGACGTAGACCAATTTCACTGAGTCGTGAGATTTGCTTGNGTCCACANCANACCACATAGGACACTATGGTGGAACAACGCAAACTCGTTTTCATTTGTCAAAAGACGCTGCTCACTGAACACTGCGTATTAGTCACTATAACTGCATATCATCATCAACACTTAGGCAGCTACATACNNATATTACAACACGTTACATGCCTACTCCAATTTNATATCNACCNGNCCACCGAAATATATACTGATGCAGTATGTACTAACTGCACATAACACTACATTGCTACCACACGANCAAATGCTACAATGTNGCATGTCCTNTGANACTGTTAGTCNCGGACGATNATAACCTGAAATCTGNATAGTATAGCCTTTTCTTCTGAACGAAGTTGACTATTCTACATATTACATNGTATTACACATGNGNCGTTAGGTCANTAATGATCNGACTNAAGATATGCAATTAGGANNACCATCTATCTATACATCAATAATGTGGACCAGTGAATCAATAGCTCTTATTAAATTNTGATGGTATTTGGCTACCATATTGTGAGACNCNATGTCACGTTGAAATGAGACTACAGTGGTTGGACTACTCAAAAGAGTTTTTGGCTGTCCTAAATTTTAANAAAATNAATGAAATTGGTATCACTAATTACCNGTTCAACTTGAAATNNCTTCCATTTTNTCACTTTCGGTCTCATTGGACACCCTGTACTCGTCTGATATAATGTGAACCGCGCACTTTCAAATTAAGATTTTCCCTCACTGATACCATAAAAACTCTGTAGGACATTGCTCTCCCTATGCGCTACGTATCAGTATTAGCCCATTAGGCTACTCATGCGCTATAACCTCTAACTTGGCCGTAACTAAACATGGTGTTTCCCGCTGCTCTCCTACCTGTGCTGCCTCAGCGAGGATATTCGCAAATCACAATCTACACATCGGCTAGGATTTCAACCTCATTTGCTGTTTCGTATCGGTTATCTGCCTCCACACACTTGTGTGCAAGTAGACCAGACTAATTATAGCTAAAAGAGAAGTATCTAATAGACTTCAACGGAATAGGGAATATTTTGGAAATATAAAATTCTTACTGGTGCAATTTTCTCCGTTTCCAGTGAATCCCTCGTCGCAAACGCAAGTACTATTTGTACAGGTGGCGTTTACATGACAAACTGCCGGCAAACAGTCTGTCAAATCAGGCACAAGGGTTTATGATTTTACAACTGGTCGTGTTCACTGTTCACATGAGCACGCTGACGAATGCTGTCTCGCTGTCTTAATTCAAAACGACAGGAGTATGTATGTTATGTGTTACATTTCGTCCTAACAACTTAACGTCCAGCATCTATTTCATTATAGAATAATGCAAATGACATGATATCCTACCTTCGCCACCGTCGCGCGCTGTAAAGAAGCAATTGCTATTGTCACGAAAAATCCATTATGATCTGTTCAATTACATTATACAAATCAATGATTGTGCCATGCAAATTGTTAGTATGGTATATTGGACATTTTCAGTTAGATTTTACTGCTTACCATTCATAAAATTAAACACGATCCCCGTGTTATACATATCGTCTCATTAATCAAAGTATTTCAACACTAACTGTTAGTCACTCGACAGCAATACACTGTAAACAACTCTGTGGCTACTAAGCTTATCTGATAACTTATAAATATCACTCTTGCGAATACCCAGCATGCAAATCAACGCATATCCATTAGGGATTAGTTACAATCAGTTGATTAAAATTTGTTACACTCTCCTATTTCTGATACGCGTTAGTTTGTTATTGCATTCTCACACCGTTCTTTTTTTCAAGAACCATGTTAGTTACCCTGATCAAGATAAAATACCTACGTTCGCCTGCCCCTGAGCCCTCTTCATCAGATTCTAAATTGAGCAACAAAAATGCATTACAATTTGCAACATACAAACCGCCAAAGTGCGCTAATATAAAAAGAAAAGAACTCAGAAATGGAATGATTCCGCCGTCTTCGGTAGTACACTACACACATACTGCAAAATAATCCTTCATGTTCTATCATCCAAAGATACGTCGTATGTTGAACGCATTCTAATGGTAATCGGGGGTATTTTTAGTCGATCACGCGGAGAATATAGTTGACAGTGCTTTGATCGAGAGCATTCATATAGGAACAATGGAGAAAATCTTGTGCACGTTGTGTTACGTGGCAATCGATGCTAAGATGACAGTGACAGTGTTGTTAAACCGCTGTGCACGGTACACCCAAATTAGCACCGGGTGCACCATTACGAAACGGTATACAAGGGTTCATCACAAACTGGTCGCACGAAGCTAGAGGTTCTTGAAACCATCGGTTCTTAAACTGAAGTTTGTGGATCCCCTGGGAGTTCACGAAAAGTCCAAAGATCCCCAAAACAAGGATTGGCGATTGAGCCAACAGATTTTGGAATCCTTGAATAAGAGCCTCATTTTGTAGGGTTACCGTACGTCCAAATCTAAAAGATAGACGACAGGTTACACGGGAGTCATATCTGAAAAATGGCTTTTATTTAGTTAACACAACAAGATTTCAAGTAGATATTTTGAAAATGAGCTGTCTTCAATATCGGTAAACTAACTTTTATGATTTGATACAAGTGTCCTCCTATCCCGATTCCAAAATACCGTAACCGTTTGGTGGATTCAACACTATGACTAGGCATTTTCCTACAATCACCTACATCATTCTATTGTCACCTACATCATTCGGCCAGATTAACTCTTTCCTAAACGTTACTTCATCAGCTAGGTATTATTGTTCAACCCATTCATGGTTAAATGGGGAACGCTGTGAGTCAAGAGTATCAACCACGCTTTTCAATCGTTATTATATCTAGTACTGTGATCTGTTATAGACACACATATCGAATTGAGCTTAGATATTGTCACAGCAGTAAGTCATCCACTCACTAACACCGGTGACAATTATATTCATATCAATATTCATAGTCCTTGTCGCGAGT